>CAUYPK010097833.1:0-20944 GCA_963574355.1 Loris lydekkerianus | reverse complement strand
ACTAAAAAAAAAATTGAATACTCCGGGGGGGCATCGGTGGCTCAACTGTGTTTGGGGGGGGCCACCAATCCCATTGGTGGGGGTTTCAAACCAACCCCCGGCCAAAACTAAAAAAAAAAAAAAAAAAAAAAAAAAAAAAATGCATACTCCAGTCGAACACAAAGAGCTCAAAATTTTGATGAAAACAGTTCTGACTGTGAGATAAAGTAACCCAAAGCTTGTCATTCCGTGCCCAAGAAATGTGCCCGTTTTTCAGAGTATGTACTAGAACACACAGTTGATGGTTTGGGCGTCCAGCTCACATCAACTCTGGGAGCATTGAGATCTTATGAGACAAGTGAAGAACAAATATAAAGCCAGGGGATCACAGACTTGCATTTTTTCTTGTTGAGCAGAAGTACTAGTACTTCGTTACTTCAGAGGGAAGTAGAAGGATAGGAAGAAACCAAGGAGAGAGGTTCAAGGAGAGGAGAAGAGAGAAGGGAGGACCTGCATGAGCAGTGGAGCTCCCGTTACACACAGCCAGCTCACCCTGCCATTTGGAGACACTCAAATGTTCTTTGGTCAAGAGGATATTCTTTCAAAGAGCATTTTCAGTGTTCTCATATAAGGCACAGAAAAATAACTGAAAACAGAAGAAGAAAACTCAGATTTGGGAAATGAAGGATTTTCTGAATTCCTGAATTGCACAGTAAGGAATCTTCCAGCTTTGTGAACTCCTCAGAAGCCGTAATTTTAATGCAACCACCTCAGAAGATTCAGTCCACACAGATGTTATCATGTTTAGTTCAGGCATTAAAACCCAGAAGCACATGTATTTAGGGAAACCACAATGCAAATGTCATCTATGGAACATTTTCCAAGCAGTCAACACAGAAACCCTTCCTTCAGCGATAAGCTCTGGGGGAGACAGAACCAATCAAAAAGCCATTTTAGCATGTGTCACTCCCTAAATGACACCAGATGCCCTGAAATGGTCTCCAAGTTTGCTTCCCTGGAAGTTCCGTTCCATTGACGGTTCTCAAAGCCAATGAAACAAGCCCTAAGAAGAATGCTGATGTAAGCCCCATTTCCAAGACAGTTGTGTGCCATATTTATAGTATCAACAGTTTAATTGGGAAGTTTGGTGCTAATGATGTAAACACAGCTGGCACATTTTCAATTTAAATAGACACGACTCGTTCGCAGACGAGCATTTGTTTGCTCAACAGCAATGTTGGGGAGCCTTCAACAGTGCCTCACAGCCACACACACGCCGCGTCTCAATCGCTGTGTCAAGAAGACTCTCCAGAAGCTCACAGGCATGTACTTGGACAAGCATGTACCAACCATTTTGAGACATTCTCAGATCAAATAATATTTCTCGGAAGAAAAAATACTGTGAAGGATGTTCAACGGACACAGCATAAAACATGAAAGTAAAGGTTAGTTCAAAGAGTGTGTGTTGAGACTAAGAAGAGAGATCAGCCCAGTTTTTCTGAGTGTTGGCTTCACGCTGGGAATGTATAAACAGGAAACGCTACGCCATGTCCCCCAAAGCTGACAATGCCGTGGGGGACAGAACTTGGCAACCGGCCATCGGAGGTACAGGCAAAGACCATCTCTGCTCTATTAGTCAAGAGTGATCACGAAAGCCTTGTCCACTTGTGCTGAAACTCATGTCTTCTGCTTTATGGAGAAGAAAAGAGGGTTTGAGTGGATCGTTTTATTGCTCACCGTGGGGTCTATATTTTGATAACAAAATCAAGGTTGCGACAACAGGCACAGTATGGTGCAAATTTGAGCAACCGTGTCTGAAAACAATTCCATGTTGACATGTGTTGTATCCAAGGTCCAGAGGTATTACGTGTACTCTGTACTCTCTTAATTGATAGGTGTTAAATGTATGTGTCATCGGTCAAACCAAACCCAGAAATCTTTAAAATTTAAATAGTGAGTTACCGTATATACTCGAGTATATTAAACATTCTATCGAGGAAAGATACACTGCAGTTAATTCTGTGGAAATCCATATATTACTTTCTTGGGATCATCATGGGAAGGAAATGGAAAATGTCTGCTCAGGCGGTCCCCAACATGAAGAAGGGCTCAAGGAGAAGGTAGCCAGGGCCAGAAGGGACCTCCCTTTCCATGGGACATCTGGTGTCGATGCCACGGATACTATAATAAAAGATCTAGTCACTCACATCTCAATGGGTTTTAAAATATCTCTGGCTGCTGCTTGTATATTGTAGCCACATAACCTTTTGCCCAAAGGAGTAGTTCACATTAGGGGAGAAAAAAATGAATGAAAGAAAGAAATCTAAGAGAATGTAAAATGTTGGAATTAAGACTTCCAAACAGAAGAAAAAAGAATATGAAGCTTGTGGTGCAAGAAAGGTAACCAGGATTCCCATCCCAGCCAGGAGGTGCTGAAGTCACACATTAAATCAAATGTGAGACCCCTGCAGTCAGATCGGGCACGTAGCTGTGTGGCTGAACTATTGGTGGGTACAGAGTTGTTATGAACGTGGCCAGGTTTTAGGCAGTTGGAAAAAGGAGGTTGCTTTTTTGTCTCGTTTTGCTTTTGACTTTGAAATCCCTACCCATATTTAACAAAAGACACAAACATGGAGAACTACCAAGATCTCTGAGAGCGTTTTCCTCTGTAATTACCCTCCTGGTAACCGGTGCCAACAAGAGGGGACAAAGGCGGACTGTGCCGCCATAAGGAAAAAAGACGTCTCACGTTCAAATGACTTGAGAAATACCTAATCGGAATGAAAACGTAGTTACTTACAGTAAGTATGACCTGAAATGGGAAGCCCTGTAAAATTCCCTGGTCTCCAGGGTGGGGAGCAATTCGAATGTTCACAGATGCCTTTGAATGTGACACGTGTCGCTCAATGTATCAGATAACAAGAATGGCTTTGCAGTCACTGACACTTGGCCAGACAGAAGAGGCATTGAGGGTTTACATTCATTTCTTCAGAATGGTGGTTGTAAACCTAGAATACCCAAGAGTCATTCAAGGGGGGTCCCGGAATCCCTAAAAGCCTAGTATTTTTATTTATTTACTTATTTATTTTTGAGACAGTGTCTCACTGTGCCGCCCTCGGTAGAATGCTGTGGCGTGACAGCTCACGGCAACCTCAAACTCTTGGGCTTAAGCAATTCTCTCGCCTCAGCCTCCCACGGAGCTGGGACTACAGGCGCCTAGTGATTTTTTTTTCTTGTAGTTGTCATTGTCGTTTAGCAGGCCCAGGCTGGGTTCGAGAACCCACCAGCCCTAGCGTATGTGGCCAGTGCCCTAACCACTGAGCTACAGGCACCAAGGCAGCCTGATAATTTTTATAGACAAAATTCACAGGAAAGTAAACAAATAAAACTTACAGGTTTTTTAAAATGGACACAGATACTGTTTGTGATGAAAAAAATTAACTGTAATGCTACTGAATGTACGCTGCTATAGTCTCTTAATTGATAGTGTTAAATGTATGTGTCATCTGGTCAAACCAACATCTTGTCAGTTGCTTGAAAATCTTGACTTGATATAAAAAAGCGCTCTGAAACCAGTAGATTTTGATCCGAGTTTGATACCAGAAAGTACAATATTATGGCAAGATCTTCCCTGTGCCATCTGACCCTGGCTGTAAAAGAACAGACAGGTTAAGATATTAATGCAAACAGGACCCTGCCCTGTGATTTCTAGCTGTGAATATTCTGAATACCTCCCTGACTTAGCACTGTAACCTTGGTAAACTTCAAGATAACCAAGAATACCAGGGGGTCTGGGGTGAGCTGCAGACAGCAGCAGACACCGTGTGAAACAGTGCCAAGATGGTCATTAAGGGAACCAAATCCAGAGGGAACATCACAGTGACTGTTGATGAGAAAGGATCGGCTGAGTGGCAAGACATGTCCCTAACGTGACAGGCCAAAGAGAATATGACTCCTTTGGCTGTCCATCACTCAAACCTGGTCTTACTGCTTCACACACACTTAACCTCGACTCCAACTTTGAACGCTCTGCACTTTTCAAAGTCATCCCTGACCTGAAAGTGCCCGAGGGTATCTCTGTTCTGCAAGAGTTTGGAGGGCTCGACTCAAGGTTATTACTAAATGAGAGAGAGAAAAGTGCAAAAGCTGACCTTTTCCTCTGAAATGTCAGGATTCAAGTGTGGGTATCTTTTAAATAGGAGGATGCTTGTTCTGCTCTTGTGTCAGATGCATACTTGATAAGCATCATGTGTGTAAGAGAAATAAAAGGTGCCAGCTAATCCCCGAATCACAGAGCCCTTGAGTAATGAGGCAAGGCTGCCCCTGTAATGTGGAGAATGACACCAACTTTGCTCAGAACGAGACATTCAACTTGGTCATTTTCCTATTCCTTTTTTAAAGATTTGCATCCATCCCCAAACTCTTTGAAGAAGGGTCTCCAAGCAGCCCACCTTTGCTCTCAGTCAACCGTTAAGGATTTAGTTCTTTTTACAGAATATACATGCACTTGCTATCATGGCTGGGACGTCATGGACAAACAGTTTCTTGTAGCTGCAAAAATGAACGACATCCAAATCCTGTCGAAGCTCTGTCCTCTGGTGGAACTGAGCTCAAGAAAGTAGTAAATGCATCCCTCCCCAGAGTGGAAGTAAAGATGCCTTCCAAAAAAAAGAATCAGGGTCCTGGAGACATGCAAGGAAGTCATGCTATGGTTATACTTCTCTGGGCTGGTCTGTGTTTCACCACGCTACCTGGGCAACGCTGTCCCGTGTGCCATACGTATCTGTGAATCCCTTGCCACTGATTCCAGGAGAATGTGCACTGTAGGAATTGAGTCGGACTTAGAAATCAGTAGATTTTCATTTGTTGTCACTTTTTTAAACTAAGCCTTATGCAGGACTAGTTATCCTTCACAACTGTTCTGAAATCTAAATGCACAGTGCCTGGGAAAGAGGAGGTGAAGAAATGAATGCAGGAATGAGTCACTCTTTTGGATGATTCGATACCTACAATAGAGAACAAAACCAAGAGGACTCATCATGCACATCTGAGCCATAATATGGGGTGCTGGCCACAGGATTTGGGGTCATCGATGGGCTTGTTTCAACAGTGAGTAATCTAGGAGTTTAATTTCCATCGGACATCCAAGTTACTTATTGGAGGAAGACTGTTTGGCCAAGTGGAAACATGGCGAACATCTATAAAGAAATACATGCTACAACCACAAAGAGTGTCCAGCCACAGTGTACCCACCCGACTGACTGCCTTCTCCTACCCTCACAGAAATGGCTCATCTTAGTACTGTAAATACCAAAAACTTACATGAGATGAGAGGACTCTGAGGACCCAGAGTGGACAGCGCTGAGCAGAAAGGCAGTACTTACACCAAACATTTGTCGGAGGTCTGGATCCCGGAACCTGAAGGGGATGTTGGAGACGTGCAGCCGTTTGGGCTGGGACTTGTTTTCTGTATTTTCTGAAGGTTGTGTCTGGGGCTGCCCATCCGTGGGTGCTGCGTCATCCGTCTGCTAAAAGAACAAGAGGAAAGCAAAGAGGCTCTAAGTAGGCTCAAAATGATCTATTTCACTGTGTTTCTGTGTCCCCTAAATGGCAGGAAAATGCCAGAACAAAGGAACCGGGGATGGGGAGGAACTGCCGTGTCTTTCATTCATTCAAGCCCCCGGCGTGGCTGATCTGGGTCTTAGCAGTGAGCAAAGTAGACTAAGTCTGCTTGGAGGAAAGACAGACGGTAAAACAAATTAATAAAAAATTTATGGAGCTGGCAGAGGAAGAAAACACTGGAGAGAAACGTAAGGCAAGGGAAGGGGCTCGGGAGGTGCTGGGGTGAGGTGTGGGGAGTGAACACCTCACAAAGAAGGAGGTAATGATCGTGACAGGTAGGAGAATGGGTGTTCCGTAAGTGATGCTATTTAGGACCATAAGGCATGCCCATGTAATATTTGGGCTGGACAGATAAAATGTGAAGAAAAAAAATTGAAAAGGCAGGTGGTGCCTATGGCTCAAGGAGTAGGCACCAGCCCCATATGCTGGGGGTGGTGGGTTCAAACCCAGCCCGGGCCAAGAACTGCAAAAAAAAAAAAAAATTGAAAAGGCTGTTTGGCATCCTGCAGGACAAGTAACCAACTGATCAATCTTTTTAAGTTCTAACTTTAAATTTTCTAATTGTACAAACCTGTGCTGTCCCCTACAGCTGACCATGTGTTGCTGCTTAAATTTAAGTGAATTAAAAGAAAATATTGCAATTTGTATATAATACAAATATATACCCATGTTGGACAATGCAGATACAGAACACTTCTATCTCTGCAGAAAGTTCTGCTGTACTACGTTGGTATAGATGACGTCACATTATTACAATACCTGGTTGCTCCATTGTCTCCCCCCACCAAATAATCCTGGATAACATGACATTACATTGACATTCATATACAGGTATGAACTAGGAGAAAATTACAGTAACGTCTCGTATCATTATAGACACTGCCATCATCTCGGTTCTAGAGTTTCAATATTTCAGACACTTCAGATACTTTCTTTGCAATTAGCATGTGCTCCCTCTAGGTGGCAGTAGACGCCATCCACACCAGATCACCTGCTTCTTAGAAGCCATGACACATGTGTGAGCCCATGTGTGAGCCCATCAAACTCATGAGTAAGGAATAGTCCTCACCTATTTATAAGCAATTTAGAAGCATACAACTGGGACAAAATTATCAATGCAGGCAGCCAGGTGTAAAATAATAATAACTTAGAGGAGATGACAATCTTACAATGTGAAATATAAAAGAAACACCCAAGTAACACGAGCATAATTAGCAACTGTCTCCTCAACCATGGTATTTGCTGGAAGATTTCATTTATAGTCTCTTTACGAACACATCCTAAATTGCATTTTCAAGTCAAGACCTCCCAGTGGCTGGCACACCATTCTTCCATGCCGATTTGATAGCAAAAGCTGCACCAGATGACTTCTTCACCTATCAAGTGCATTGTCATGATGACAACAAAACAATGTACTTAGTTATTTTGCATATACTGCTGGAGTGAATAGGGAGAAGAATGGTGATAGTTTTCTTAGGTGGAAAATTAGAAATAATAAGAATTCACACCTTACAGGGCTCTTTGAAGACTGAACATAATAACGTGTGCCAAGTTGGCAGAGTCCTTGCCACATGGTATATATTCAATAAGTGGAAAGTAATGAAGTTTTTAGGGTGATAGCGATTTTTAAAAATCTCAAGAGAGGTTTAAACCTCCAAAACACAGGCAGTTCCCAAGTTAAGGAAAGACACAGCGGCAGAAAAAGACAATCAATTGCAATGCAGACTGTTAAGTGTGGGAATAAGAATGAATCGTGATGGCTTGAGTAACCTTAAATCGGGGACACACATCACGGCTGGAGGGTCAGCAAGACTTGCCTTTCATGGAGGTGAAATTTCAAGTGTAAGAAGATATGAAAGGGACTGATGCCGTATCAGGATACAGAAAAACACGTGCAAAAATGCAGAGATGTGAAATCGTATTCTGGATTTGGAGAAGTGTACATGGACTTGAGCACTACTGGTTGGAAGGGATATTTATGAAGTAACGGCAGGACAATCGATTATAGAAGTAGGCAGGGGTGCCGGATCAAAGCCCTGTGTGCAAAGCAAGAATCTGAACTTCACCCTAAAAGGTGTAAGGAGTCACTCGGGGATAACAGCATAGGTGTGATGTGACCAGCTGTGACACAAGTGATAAATGTCTGTGTAATAGCTAGCTGATTCATCGACTGACCACACAAATGTGTTATCAGTGGATGAATAAACTAATCAATGGGGAAGTGAACAATCAGCTCTGCCCCCTTCAAGTAAAGTCAAAGAACAGCATTATTTCGCTGAGACCCGCACAGAGCAGAGCTGTGTTTTCTCCCCTGGGAATATGAGATTCAGTTCCACCTCAACACTCTAAGCCTGTAGCAGTAATAGCCAGGACTCTCAACCTTCCAGTCCATTCTTTTTTTCCATTCTGTTAGAAGTTCCAGTTTAAATGTAGAAATTAAAATGAGCTCCTTCTCATCCCAAGAAGGAGACTTAGATTTGGATTTGTGCACAACTGCTGGATGTTTCAGTTTAATAAACCTAATTAGGAATTACAGAGATTATGATTAAACATATTAAATGATTAATAGCATTATGCTGCTCATGTGAAAATTAAAATTAATCATCTCTAGTCAAACAGGACTTTGGAGAAATCTTTGCGTTGTTTCCTTTGATGAAAACATACAACGCTCAATTAATCATTTTGTAGCGTACGCATATACACAAATGCCTATGAATTGGTACACAGGAATACCTGTGCATCAGTGATAATGTTTAAAGAAACATAAAATAAAAATGTTTTCAGCTCATTGTGGGTATATGGAAAGGGAATAAGAGGAGCATTAAGGTACAGAGGTTGAGAAAGAGCAAGAGAAAAAGAAAAACTCTTTCAGACTTGCGCATGTATGTATAAGGGGTATGTGGGGGGAGAGAACATTTCCATTATTTGCTTGTCTTGGGCAGGTCCCTTCACCTCTTTAAGCCTCGGTGGACTCATCTATCAAAGGACAATGACGGTACCCTTCTCATGGGACTGGAGGGAGGAGTGAACCAGAAGCAGATGCCTGGAGCAGCGTCCACGCTGCCCACAGCATGTTCAGGGCTAGACTGAAGAGCCACCATTCCTCTTCCCTGGGCGTATGCGCTGTTCCTCCTTCCATTTTTCTGGGGCCTCTTAGGGAAAACATATTGAATATAAGCATGTGTTTTATATCTCTGTATTCATTTCTTGAGAGGTGAACACAGACTTGGTGGCTGAAAGCAACAGAACTTTATTCTCTTGTGGCCATGGAGGTACCTAAAATCAAGGTACCAGCCGGGGGGCCACACGCCCTCTGGCAGCTCTGCCCCTTCCAGCTTCTGGTGGCTCCAGACGTCCTCTGGGTGGGAGTGCATGACTCGGCTCTGCCTCCGTCTTCACACAGCCCCTGTCCATCTCCCGGCATCCCAGAGGCAAAGCTCCTTCCATCTTTCTCTCCTTATAAGGACATTACTTATTCCGTGTAGGAGCTTCGGACATGGGCACTTCGTTTAAGGGTCACCGTTCAATCTGCCATGGACCCCCAGGAGTCCCACACTAAACAAACAAATCAAAAGAGTGTGTCCTACAAATGAGTAGCTGCTATCAAGAAGGAGACAGCATGAAACTCTCAAGACGATTGACCTCAGCCCAGGTCCAGAATATCCCTTTCAGCCTCCCATGTGTCAATAAAGGTCACTCTAATAAGGTCCCCTACAGAGACAAGGTTGTGTCTTTCCTTCACCAACCTGATCTGCCCGACTGCCTCTCTGCACTTAGCCCTACATGCGGTGACACTCCACAGCCCGGCTGGGAAGGCTTTCACCAGCCTCCTGAAAGGCCACCAGTGCTCAAGGACAAGGACATGCCAGCCCTGTGTCCTCACTGTGCCTCACACAAGTCAGTAAGTAGATGCAGCATCCTCGAGAGCTTTGTTGCAGCCTAAGGCAAAAGCATGGGGTGAAATTTCTAAGGAGAAAAAAAAAAAAAAACGTGGAAAAGCTAGTTAACTTACTAATAGAACCAAGTATCTAGAATAGACATCCCGGAAGAGAGTCATCATCCCTCTTCCTCTGAGTATGTGTACTGTGACTATGGGATTTATTGTTCCCAGAGCTGAAGCATGTCAAGGCTCCATGGGAACTAACTGCTGGAACACCTCTTGATTCATCTGCATCTGGGATTTTAAAAAATGTATTCTTTGCTTTCAAGTGAGTCTCACTTGGACTTAGAAATGTACTTGATGGCCATATTGGAGAGATCAGAAGATGATGCATAGAAACCCAACCAATTAATACTGTTCATTCACTCAGAGCCATTGAGCACATTTGGAAGATGAAGGACCTTAGAGGTACCAGGTCACGCGGCCAGGACACTCCCCTCTATGAGGCTCAGTGCGTTCCTGACTTTGCAATGTCTTGGTCATTGGTCTCCTTGCTTTTCCTTGAACACACTCAGTGGGTTACCTCTTCAGTCTTGGCACTTATTACTCCATTGGCCTAGAAGACTCTTTCCTCACAGGCTCATGTGGTCTGCCTTCTCCTCAGCACAACCTCTGCCTGCATACCACCCATCAGAGAAGCCTTCCTTGGCTGTGTGTTCCTGCACTAGCATCCTCTCACTCCTTGCCTGCTGACTCATCACAGCACACATCTCACGTCACCCTTACATTATCTGCTCTGTTATCTTGTATGTGACCTATCTTTTCCACCAAAATGCAATTCCCGTAGAGCAGAGACTGGCTTTTCTGATCACTGTTTTATCCCCACAGCTAGAATGGTGTTTCTGGCCACACACGGTGTTTCTACTGATGTTTTGGCTGGTTCCTTCTTTGCTGTGGGAGCCCCATCCAGTGCAGGGCAGGTATCTCGTGCCCTACTAGATGTCACAAGGCTTCTCCTGGGTTGGAACTACCAAAAATAACTCCAGGGATTTAAGTGTTCTCTAGGAGGTGGAGTTGTGCCAATGGAAACCACTGAACTGGGGCACACGGTAAGTTCTCAGACACTTTACAGACCCTTTAGAGTAGGATGAAGGTGCCAAGTCTTTGTGAACTGTTAAGTCTCGTGAATAAAGAAGGGGCATTATAATTATCGACAGTATTAATGACCTCCAGCTTTAAATTTTTCTTCAAGTCCATGGCTATGCACAACTCTGAAATGCAGCCTCCCCATCGCTCAGGGAAGGCTGTGGGATCCAACATGGAAAAGTCCATTAACCTCAAGAGGTAGGTTTCCCAGCAGTGCTTGGCAGAGGTTCCCACACAAGCTCATTAGGACCACAAAGCCAGCTTCTGCTTCGGCCCAGTGTGAGGGCCCTATTAGAAGGCGGGATGTCTGCTGCAGAATTTTCCTTAATAAATAAACTCCCCAGGTATCAGTGCAGGTTATAAATGTTAAGAAAACAGCACTGGCAGTTTAATCTCCTGAAGAACCCTTAGTGCTTCCACAAAGACCTTAATAAAGAACCATGGGGCTCCCTCTGCTGTAATCGTTCCTAATTCAATGAATAGTTCTGAGCAAGCCAAGACTAATCCTGGTGAAATTGGATTCTCATATCGACCAATCCGGGGATGGCTCCTTGAGAGATAAGGCGAAGCCATGTAAAAATCTGTGCCTTTCGGATTTTGACCCCACCCCACAGTGTCCCCTCTCTAAGCCAAGTGACCGCTACTGAGTTCCACCTGTGGGGGACCTTTGGGTGGTGACCAGGTCACTGGGAGGAAAAGCAGAAGTAAGGGGTATTTACAGCTAGATTTGTTTGAGTTAAAACGCTAGTTTTATCACTTACAAACTCAGCTCCCTACATTCTTCGGAACCCTCAGTTTCTAGGTCAAAGATTTCCATCACTGGGTTGTCTGTGGACCCAGGGAGCTAGGGACCACCATTCCTCACCCAGAGATGGCAGAGTCAAATGTGGGGCTTGCACACACTTGGAGGGTACACCATCAAGTTGTCAGCAGGAAATCAGAATACAGAAAGAAATGAGATTTCAAAGCACAGTGCTGAGGAGAGGAGGGAGGCAACAATTAGAAATAAAGTAAGAACTGTACCAAATTACATTTGATGGAAATTAACAACACATATACTATCAACATAGCACTCGACAGAGTGCAAAGATGATGGTAGGTACTTTAGAGCAGCCTCACCTAGTAAAATGTGAACGATATACATGTATGGAATATTAGAATTTCTAGAAGCCACATTTTTAAAAAGTAAAAAGAGATGCAAACATTAATTTAAAATACATATATCTTATTTTAACCTAATTTATTAAAAACATTATTTCAACATACCGTCAATATAGAATAAGTATATATGAGAGAGAGAGAGAGAGAGTGAGCTTTTTTTTTTTTTTTGACTAACTCTTTTGTCTATTTTATACTTACATCTTATCTTCCTTTAGACACTGAATTGCCATTGAAAATACTTGACCTGTATGTAGGCTTTGAAAAATGAATGATTAGAAGGTTTTCTAAACATACTTCAAAGGTTCCTAATAACAGAATCAAGTGTCAGGGCTTATAGTTAAATTAAATAAAGTTGAATCAGATTAACAATTCCACACCTGTGTCACACTGGCCATTTTTAAGTGCTCAAGCACCCGCAGCTGGTAGTGCCCTGTGTTAGGCAAAATAACAGCCGCTTAGGGGTGTTAATGTTCTAATCCCTGGAACCTTGAATAGGTCACTTCACATGGTAAGATTGCAGATGGAATAAAGGTTGCTGATCACTGGCCATATAATGAGATTATTCTGAATTACCCGTGTGGACCTGTATAATCACCAGGATCCTCAGAGAGGCTGGTGGAGTGGAAGAGAAGACAGTCGCTGATGTGATGTGGAAAAAACTCAATCTGTCATTACTGGTTCTGAAGAGGGATGAAGAGTGGCCTCTTGGAGCCAGGAAAGGCAAGGGGATGAATCCTGTCAAAAGCCCATTGAAAGAAATATAATCCTGACAGCTAAAATCATTTTTAGTCTGGTGATATCCACGTCCAGCTTCTGACTTACAGAACGGTAACATAACACATTTGTGTCGTTGAAGATACCAAGTGTGTGGTCATTTGTTATGGCAGCCACAAGAAACCATCAGCCTTCCTCAAATCAGAAAGCTGAGGGTGGAAGATTCCAGGACAGCCGTAGCGTGTTGGGAGGGACGAGAGTACATCATAGGTTTAAAAGAGAGGCAAGCGGGTAAAACTGTTCCCCAACAGTGACAACTGTGTCCTTTGAAATAAGGAATATGATGAAGTCAACTTTATCTAAGTCACAAATTAAAAAAAAAAGAATTAATGAAATAAATGTGGGATACTAGTATCTTCCTTGGGTGGTAATGTAAAAATTAGAGATACTATACCCATGTACACCACCTAGCACTGGTCTCTCTGACAACTGGTCCCACCAGAGGTAGCATCTGGAATGGCTCTTGTTGCTGTCATTGTCATTTGGTGGCCTTTCCTTTACCCTGGACATGCATATTCATAGCCCATCTCTGTATTCACGGACACAGTGACGATTTTGTGAACGTTGTGGACTGGCTCGCAGGGGGAAAGAGGTACATGCATCTTCATTTTGCTTACAATTTTAGAACATTTACAAGCTCCCTAGAGGACACAGTAACACTCATGACATGGACAAGGACCACTGTGGATGGCTTCTGCTTCTTCCCTACCCTACGTTAGACAAAGGACTCTGTCAGAAGATTCCAATGCTGAATGCTTCCACCCACCATAGCTCATACGCAAAGCGTGAGGCTAAAAGGTCAGGGACAGTGGGCTGAAAACAATACTGCGTGGTGTTTCTACCATGAGCTGGGCATCTTGCTAGATGCTTCCCACCGAGCTGCCATCACAACTTGGAAAACTGAGGCTCTGAGAGGTTATGTGATCTGTTCAAAGTCACACAGCCAGGAGATGGCAGGATTAAATTTTGGATATCTAACTCCATCTCTTCGGACTCTTTTCACCCTTCAGTGGCTTTTCAAGGTCACGGTGGAGATGCTCTGCAAAGTCTAACCACAGCCATTGAAGGAAACTGCAAAGCACTTTACACAGGAGCAAAGATTCATAGTCCACATCTGGACCAGAGCCAGAGTGACGAGTTCTGTGAGTGAAGCCCCAGCACACCTAACCAACCAAAGAGCAAACAGAGCCAGGCTGCTTCAGATGCCTCGTTGGTCAGCCCGGGGTTGACCTCTGCTAAACCCTATTAACCATTTCCTTAAACATTTTTATTGTACTTGACTTTTCTGTCCTACCAGAATATGACTATCCCAGGAATAAACAGGAAGACAAACCCAAGACAAGCCCTTGAACGTGGCACATAGTGGGCACTCTTCTTTACTGAACTGTTCTAGGAAATACTTTGGGGGCCAGCTGCTTCTTTGTCTGTGAGCATTCCCAATTCTGCAGATCCAGGTATGGAAACGCTACAGCTAAGACAGGATGCAAATGGAGGCTGATTCCCCCCTCCCCCCCCACTCAGCCTACTGAATATTCAGCCTCTTTATTTTCCTACCACGAGCAAAACTCCTCACAGTGATAAGTAAAAAGTGTCCTTTGAATAGCCAGCCGCTTCTCCCTCCTCCCCCAATCAAGTTATTTCTCAGAGAGAAAAGCTTGTGAGTGTCTTTGAGGCTTTATTTGATTAAGTTGACAATATTATGTGAGCGATGGTTGAGTACCCACTGCGATGTACTTTGGACCAAATTGATTTGTGTAACGAACACTCGCTCTGTCTCTTCTTGCAGCCTGAATGGCGGTCTTGATTTAGCCAGTAATGCCGGGTGCCGAGTGAATTTACAGGGTCCACGGTCCCCCTCTCTCAATCTGCAGAGAATAGCAGGGCAGAGCATGGGCAGGCATAATTCAATACATTGTACTATAAGCTCAGAAAATAATATCACAGAGCTCTGCAATATACCTATTTGATTTGATTTGTAAACCTGATAAAAAAGCAATCGAGAAAAGTTCAGGGGAAAATATATATGTTCTAAGCAAAAAATGTACCTATATTGAATGTGTACAAAGAAGCAAAGAATGGGGAAGAGAAAAATCATGCATACTAAATCAACTCGTACCCTGCATTAGACAATATTGCACATTCTCCATTTAAAATGAAGCAAGGTGGTGAAAAGTTATTTTCCATTAAAAATAATAATAATGGTAAGCCCAGGGAATGGGAATTAAAACCCACAGTTCAGGTTCTCTCACAATCCTACTTCAAAAACGGGGCTCGTGCAGATACCCCCAGCTTCCTGCTTTTTCATTTGAGCTTTGTAGGCAAACAAATAAATTAATCACGCAGCTTTGGATGTAGTTAATGCCTCATTCTATGCTCTGGCTGGGCTGATTCCAAAGCCAGGTGACACGGATTTAAGAAATACATCACATTTCCCTCCACTCAAATAAATTCAATGCTCTGCTCAAATGATGAAATTCCTCAGAAAGGAGGGCTGGAGGACAGAGCAGGGCTGACTAGGAATTCCTTGGCTTCTTTTTTTATACTTTGGAGAAAGGCTAAGTATTTACCATACCAGTAAAGGAGATGGGCTGTCTAGTATTAGTCTCCTCACGCTGCTATAACAAAATGTCATAGACTGGGTGGCTTCAACAACAGATATTTATCACTGTTTTTGAGGCCACAAGTCCAAGATCAAGGTACCAGCTAGTTCTGATCCTGGTGAGGGCTCTTTTCCTGGCTTGCAGATGAGCTTCTTCTTGCTCTGTCTTCATGTGTCAGAGACAGAGCAGTACTGGCATCTCTTTCTTCTCTTACAAGGACATAATCCCCTCATAGATACCCCATCCCAATGACCTTACCTATACCTAAATACCATAACACTGGGGGATTAGGGCTTCCACATATGAAGTGAGAGTGGGGGACATAACTCAAACCTTCAGCTGTGTTACTGAAGCAGAACCCACAGACATCTCCAATACAGAAGCAGACCTGTCCCAGAGAGGGGCAAGGCTTGAAACGGGGAGCTCACTTACCCAATCATTCAAAACATATTTATTGAGCACCTGCTCTATATATCAGATCCTGGGGACATAGGAGGCTGGGTTGGAAGCTGGGAATTGCCTATCAGAAAGCAAAATGATAAGACTATACGATGTATTCTTTCTTTACTTCTTCATCTTCCAAAGCTTTGGCTTATACTTCCAGGAATACATAGTTTAAGAATATACTAATAATAGTGATGATAACAACAATAAGTATTTACAGAGTTTGAAACTAGATTATCTGGGTTTGAATTCCAGCTCCACTATTTCCTATTTAGGTGACCTTGAGCAAGTTATGTAACCTCTCTGGGTCTCCTTTCCATCATTTGGAAAACATAATATGATTAGCATCTATCCCAAATGAGTCAGGACCTGTAAGTGCTCAGGATAGTTCCCGGCCCATGATGATTATAATGATCTGTATCCGGAACAGAGTCTGATGCCCGACTGCCATTTAATGAACAGTGGGTGAATGATGAGCATTCTGTTAAGCAGCTCTTTGCATACATTATATTTCACTGCATCACTTGGTGACTCAGACAGGAAGATTCCATTACTGTGCCCATTTTATGACTAAGGAACTGAGGTTCCAAGGGGCAAAGAGCTTCTTTGAGAGCCTCAGTCAGTACCTCAGAGGCAGCAGGGCAGAATGCTTTAGAGCCCCAGCATGGCCGTCCCCTAGGTCAAGTCCCTTAATGATACCTAAGGAAGATGTGAGAGCTTTCTGGGTACTTGGTGGTGGAAACTCAGGTCGGTCCATTTTAAAGCTTCCAGAGTCAATGAGATTCAAAGTGTCTCTTCCTATTGCTATAGATCTGTGGCCCAATGGACCTGAGGTGGTCAACTTCTCCAGCAGGGTCACTTCTGGAACCTTTTTCTTCCTTCTCCAGCAGGGTCACCTCTGGAACCTTTCTCTTCCTCCTCTTCTTGGGCCCAGACTCTCTCAGGACTGGAGGCTGGGTTAGAAGGGCCCCAGGAGGTAGAAACAGCTCATGAAAATGTATGCTTCTTCCTCTGCCTTCTCTCTCACTCTGCGGAGGCTCTGGTGCCACTGTGAGTGCCCACAGACGTGGATGGAGTCTGTGGAGTCAGCCTGGTTGGGTCCTTGGGACAGTGATCAGGCCTCCTATCATCCTCTGTTGCTGCCTGGAGTCTTCCATCTTCACGACCACCTCCAGCGGCCAGTACTCCCAGCTCTCCTGTTGGATGGGCTGCCCTCCTTCAGCACTGGACTTCTGGGACAGCTGTGGAACCCCACATTCTTCCCTAGCTTTAGGCTCCTTCAAGATCCAGAGGAGCAGAAGGGGACAAGTGGCAGGCGCTGAATGGGTTCTCCACAACCATTCTTTCTGATCCTTCTGTGCTAGGAGATGCTAGCAACAATCCACCTTTATAAATCTCCAGGTAAGAAGCAGGTACACATCTCTGTGAGAGGTCATCCCACTCCCACCTCATTAAAAAAAAACGTCAAGTTCTCCCAAGAACCCTGCCACTGTCTTCTGTGTTTGTAGCATCATGAAGATAAGCCTTCTCGTTTTCTAGCTCAGTGACCTTTCAGCCTGGATGAAGAGGTGGCCTCCCCTTGTGAGGAGTGACCCTATGGGAGCTTTCTCCACACCCCACCTTGTCCTCCTGATTTTCTTCAAATTTCTTTCCCACTCAGAAATTAACCTAAACATTAATTTAACAACAACAACAAACTGTCGGTATTTTATACTGAATCCTCAATTCCACCTAGCTCGGCAATTTTTTTTTTCCCTCTGATGTATTATGCAAGATTTAAATGATCCAAATGGGAATATTATATGTATGTTAATTTTTTAGGCCTAAGAAAACTACTCAAAGCACAATTCAGCGGCCGAAAATGGATGGTGAATTTAAGACGGAACTGATTCAGTGAACTTCCCTGGATTTTCCTTACTAATTGCTTCTTTCTTTGTGCAAATTCCTTAAAAGGAATTAAAAAGCACCCCAAGGGTTTTGTTCTAGGACTACCAGGAGTTTTCCAGTAGATACAGAGACATTTGGATATTATTCTTTGTGAACACTGATTTGTCTATGTGCATAAATTTGACAAAGAATCTTGTCACGTAAAATACATAATTTTCTGCAAACTGACACTTTTCAGGTTATTTCTGAGTTCCAAATCTTATTTGTCAGTAGGCTAATTTCTTTCACACAGGCATACGTACATGTTAGGAAATGGAATACTAAGAAATACACTCTGAAAATGGAAATGCCTGCATCTCCTGTCTAATTAGCTCTTGACCTAGACAGAAACAGCATGCTTTTTCTTAAAGGGTATAGAATGAACCCTTTGACTTTGCAGGCCACATCACACGTGAAAACAGCCACAGCTAATAGGTTCATTAACCATGAATATGTCTGTGTTTCAATAAAGTTGTCTGTACCAAAAGAGGCAGCAGGCCAGGGATGGCTCATGTGCCTTAACTTCCCATGTCTACCTTTAGAGGAAGAAATGCTCTGGGTCCACTTTATTCTATTCAGTTACCATTTAAAGGGCTCCTGCTTGTGTAAAGAACATTTGGGTAGATGTAAGGAACAAAGGATAATAAAAGACATACTCTGAGCCCTCCGAAAGCTCCTTCCTATGGGGGGAAAATAACAAAACATAAAATCACAAGAAAATGGGTTTTCTGATGGGAGGACCTTTGGATACATAATTCAGCCAGAGAGGAATATGGAATACATTTTAAGAAAGTCTTATTTCTTTAGAAATTCAGCAGTCATTAATTAGCAGAGCTCACAAGCAAAGCTTTTGGTGCTCTAGAGGTCCAATAATTAAAACAAGGAGAGAAGAACTCCCCCTAGTCTTGGGGTAATCTCTCATCTAATTACATCTAATTTTGTCATTCATGGCTCTAATGACAAGATAGTAGGGCTTGAAGTGATAATATTTGGGGGATAGAGACATGATGCTGTGTGTCCCTGAGCAATTCACTCTCCCTCTCTGAGGCTCCATTTCTTCAGTTTTGGAAAAGGAATAAGGACACCTGCCCTTGCTTGGGTCACAGAGAAACAACTAAGATTTTACTCCAGAAAGCTCTCCGGCTATTTCCAGGTGTCTTGTACCTGTAGTTAACAATTTCCAATTTGGGGTGAGGATACCCAATATAAAAAAACAAGATTTGATCACACACCAGGATGATAATATGAAATCAGGGTGGCAACTATAACACTTTTACTCACTGGGGGGGGATCCTTTTGTTCAGAAGATTTGAATTCGAGCCAAACTTTTGTTAATTTCTCACTGTGTCATGTTTGGGAGATGAAATTTTCTGCGCCTGAATGAATGAAGACAATAAATCTGGTGGCCCTGCATGTACCTAGCCTGTCTACAAATTCAAAGCTCAGAGACTTAGGGAAGGTGGGTAGCGGGAGGGGCTCAGTTTCAGTAGGGATTCTTGGTCACTTTTTACAAGAGGCAGGATTTGTAGCCTGAAAGGTAGACAAGTTTGCCTCTGGTGGTATATAGACATATTTAAATGTATTTTGTTCGTCTATCTCCAGGTATTGCCCACTGAACACCTCTTTCTAAACCACATGGTAAAAATGCAGATTTCAGGGCCACATACTGGAACTAGCCACTCATAATATCATGGACTCAAGAAGAATCTTTTTAAATATTCCACATGGGTGACGATTATGCTCTGACATTTTACCAGCCACTGCCTCATACCTTCGAGTGTGACTTTCTATGCCCAGACTGGGAAACCAACTGAGACTGGACTCTCACTGCCCAGTCATTTGATCCTGGACGTGTCATCTCTCTATACCTTATGTCCATGGCTTAAATTGGAGATTTGTGAATTCATTCTTTCGAAGAATATTGATTGGACACCTTCACTGTGACTAGATAAGAACCAGGGGACTGAGGGGAGAGATTAAAAGCAGCAGTGCTGACCATGGCTTCTTGTGTGAGCACGAGGTTAACAGTAGTCCCAGAAGTCCAGTCTTTAACTATCCTCCATGGAAACCAAAAGTTACTGTTCAGAGGACACATCCCAAACCTTGGGTTGGAACTCTTGCATATAAGGGTGTATATATAACTCCTGACTGCCTTTGATTTGTGGAGTACGCTTTCTCCCTGAATTAAAACTTCTACCGAGAAAACAGACTTTTCTATTTTTAAGGTGGATGGGGTGGGGTTTAGCGGCAGATGAGGTTTCTCTGACTGAAGTGAAGCAAGACTTCCTTCTGGACTTTAGATGTGAGGATATATAAAAGGGGGACGGAGAAAAGGCAGAGGCAGAGAGAGACAGAGAGGGAGAGGGAGAGGCAGAAGGAAAGGAAGAGAGGCTGGAGGGAGGAGGAGGGGAGAGAGTGAACGTGTATAACACAACACAGTCACAAAGTGGAATTCCACGGCAGATGGAACATGCTGATGGAGAGGCTCACCACTGGCTCCGATGATTTGGTGTTTTCGATCTTCTATATTGAATTTGAGATTACAAACCTGCCTTTCCATTCAGCCCTGCCCTGCGGCTTTCCTCAACATTTTGTTATCTTTGCCTGAACCTTTCCGGAAAGCCCTCTGAACCTTTCTCCTCGGCTGGCTGCTAGGGAAATGGGATTACTGCCTCTTTCTTCAACAGAGAGCAACTACTCTTCACAGGAGGGTAAAACAAAACTTGGGAAGATTTTTATGCAATTTAAAATGAGCAGGAAAAAAAAAAAGCTCTTTTAAGAAGAGAAGCAGTGAAGTTCACTTAGCATAATGCCCACTTGCTTTTACTGGGGATATGAATCCCATATGCGTTTTTTTTCAGGTGCTCTCCATATTACGTAATATACTGTATATACTCGAGTATAAGCCGAGTTTTTTGTGCCGAAAAACCCAAACTTGGCACAAATTTTGTGCCGGAAAAAACTCGGCTTATACTCGAGTATATAGGTAGTATTTTCATGCCCTTATTCCACAGGTGCTCTTAGAAAGGCTCAGGGCACGGCCATAATACTTTGAGTGTGCCCCAGAGCCATCTGGATGCTCTTTCATAAATACAGATTCCAGGGCTCCTCTGCACTGCCTTCCAGGCGTGGGGAACTGGCAACCTTAAAGAAATGTGGGGCCCATCTTGCTCCTTAAGTACAGCCTTTTGACTGAATCTAAACATCACACAACAAATCCTTTTATTAAAAGGGATGCAACCAAGAAACATGAAGCTTTTCTTACTTTCTCTGGTGCTTAAAAAAAGGATGACATGATTGTATATCTGGAAAACACTAGGGATTCTACTACAAAACTTTTAGAAGTGATTAAGGAATACAGCAATGTCTCAGGCTACAAAATCAACACCCACAAATCTGTAGCCTTTATATA
>CAUYPK010097830.1:0-50996 GCA_963574355.1 Loris lydekkerianus | reverse complement strand
TTCCTAGGCTTGGCTTATAGAAACCTACTCAGATGGTTAAGTGATGTTGGTAGTTTCAGTCCTGCTGACATAAATGTGTGAACAAACTCTGTAATCTAAACTATTGACCTGTATGTTTTTTCCTTACCCCAACTCATTCCTTACATGTAGACTCAAACTTTTCAGTATTTGGGTTACTGGTTGAGCAGAAGCCATTAAAAAACAACTTCATGATAATCAGAATGTTATCCAACTGTATATTGTGTACTTTATTATAAATAATGGTGAACAGTGGTCAATAAATAGTTTTATATTCCTTTATGCAAAGAGAGAGAGAGAGAGAGAGAGAGAGAGAAACCAGCTAAATAAACATGAATTCTCTAAGGCTGGACCTAAAGCAGATTCTCAGAACCCACCCACACCTCCCAGCCCAGCCAGCCCCCCAGACTCATCACCTGAGTCCTATTTGCCCCTGAAGCCCACGGCCCTTCATCCCTCTTTGACCTTCTGTCCACTTCTTTCTGGCTTTAGCTCACAGTCCCCCAGGAAATCTGTGAGCTTACCATCACTAATGCACTAAGGATTGCCAATTGTTCACCTTTCTTTACTTCTCAGCAGCTTCTTCCCTCTCCACAGCTCTCTCCTTTTACTCATTTTTCTCAATTCCTGTGGATTTACTTCACAAATTTATTAGAAAGTTGTTCTAGCTGGAAGAAAGAGCAGAGAATTAGAAGATCTTTGTGAAACTACCACTCAGGGTTGTCAATTCTTATCATTTTAACACTTTTCACTACATGTAGTACACATGGAAAATAATGAAAATACCTGCAGAGTCCTCATTTCACATAGTTCTGATACACATGAGTATCTGTCAACACTGTAGCAAGCAAAGCAAGGACCTCTGGGGTAGGAGGAGTGTCTTGCATTTGGTGTTTGCCTTTATATTTCTAGTAAGTTTTAACAAATGCCTTTGTTTGATATGTTCCCTGTTCTTTAGACTCTATATAAATTGTTTCTTGGTGAATGCATCATTCTGTGACTTGCTTTTTCAGTTAATAATATGGTCTGTGGGATGAATCCACGTTCATACAAATACTCCATTTGTTTTCACTGCTGGGCAGAATTCCATGGAGTAATACGTTACAGTTTCTCTCTTCCCCTCTTCAGTGACCTTTAGGTGGTTTCTGCTACAGACATTGCTGCAATGACCACCCTTGGGATTCCCTCCCTGGTCCCTGTGTAAGTTCCCCTGGGATGTGGATATGGAAGGGGAATCACTGCGCTTTGACCACATGAGGCCACATGATGTCAAATTGTTCTCTGAAGAGGTTGTACCAGTCTCTCCTCCCCTCCCCCCTTAGAGGCTCCTGTGACACCGTCCAGTTCCACTCTCTTCAACCCACACTGGCTGCTCCTCAGTTCCCTTCTCTGGCTCCTGTTGCTGTAATTGCAGAAGTTCCCGCCTTTCTAAGTGCTCTCCTATTCCCCACTCCCCGAATTATAGAGATCACCTGTCCATGGGAGGCTCGCCAGCATGTGTCTCTAGATAGATCTATATATTTTACAAAACAATGACACCAGAACAGGTACTATTGTATATTGCAAATGGACTTGCAAACTGGCAATGTTTTTAAGAATGGCAATTTGGCAATTTCTGTCCAAATTAAAAATGTATTTACCCATCAGTCCCATTTCTAGGAGCATGTGAATTTAAAACTGTAAGTTAGCCTTTTGGGAGAGAAGTATGGAGAATCCTCAAAGATCTAAAAGTAGACCTTCCATTTGACCCTGCAATCCCATTACTAGGTATCTATTCAGAAGAACAAAAATCATTTTACCACAAAGACATTTGTAGCAGAATATTTATTGTAGCTCAATTTATAATTGCCAAGTTGTGGAAGTAACCTAAGTGCCCATTAACCCATGAATGGATCAACAAGCTGTGTTGTATGTATACCATGGAGTATTATTTAGTCATTTAAAAAGATGGAGACTTTATATCATTTTCTCTTCTTTTCTTTTTCTTTTTTTGAGACAGAGTCTCACTTTGTCACCCTTGTTACAGGGTCATGGTGTCATAGTTCATAGCAACTTCAAAATCTTGGGCTAAAGTAATTCTTTGGTTTCAGGCTCCCAAGTAGTTGGGACTACAGGTGCCTGCCACAATGCCTGGCCATTGTTTTAAAGAGGAGGTCTTGCTCCTGCTCAGTCTGGTCTTGAATCAGTCAGCTCAGACAATCCACATGCCTTGGTCTCCCAGAGTGCTAGGATTACAGGTGTGAGCCACTGCATCAGGCTGAGACTTTACATCTTTTACATTTACCTGGATGGAGTTGAAATACATTCTTCTTAGTAAAGTATTGCAAGAATGGAAAAATAAATATCCAATGTACTCCACATAATATGAAATTAATATATAAAGAATTACATGTTCACAAAAATAATGAAACACTAAAAAAATTATTGACATCCACAGATGGAATATGACTATGGATAAGAGTACAAACAGTGGGATTCAAGTCCAGGGTCTCTGCTTATTGCCTGTGTAATCTTAGGCAAGTCCTTTAGCCTCTCTCTGCTATAGTTTTTTCTGTAAAAAGATGATAATGAGATAAACTTTATTGGATAGTGGTGACTATTAAGTTAGTCTATGCAAAGTGCTGTCTAGGACTTGTGCCTCATAGGTTTTAAGATAAAAGAGTGAGGCGACAGGTAAAAAATATATATGTTAGCAGCCTTGTTTGTAATAGCCAAAAAAGCAAAAAGAGAAAGAAAGAATCCAAATATCTGTCAGGAGCAAACTGGTTACAAAACATTACATTCAAAAGGAATAATCTCACTTTAAAAAAGCATTGCATTCTATACAATGAAGTTCCGTGGAAATTTTAATAAACAAGAAAAGAAAGGAGAAAAGGAAGACACAGCGAGCTTTTGATATTCTTTTCTGGGATGGTCTTCACCATACATTGTTATAGGAAAAAAATAAGGTGCAGGAAAACATGTAGTTTGCTAAGATCTGTGTGAAGGGGAAAGACTAGATACACACTCATTTATTTTGCTTGCAGAAGCATAAAATGTCTCTGGAGGAATAAGCAAAAAATGTATGTCAATGGCCGCCTGACAGAGATAGGACAAGGTAAGAGAGAGACTTTTTACCTTTCAAATCTTTTGAATTTTGAACCAAGTCAAAACACAAAATAAAAAGTAATTCTAATGGAGACAAAGCAAATAAAGCTAAAAATCCTCAAAATGAAAACCTTAAGAAAATTGGTAGAAATAATTCTTTTACCTTCTTTAATATAAAAAATGCTTTTTTGTGTGATTTTGCACTGACTTTTAGAACAATGTCATGTTTATTTTATTACAGACTTCTAATATACAGTAGTCATTTAATCACAGCGACAAGCATGATGCATTTTAAATGTTCCTGGCTCTTAGGTTCATCTCCATCTCTGACAGAATGATCTCTACCACAGGTAAGGACCACGAGCCGATAGAGAACCTACGGAGTGTCACTTACTCCCAGGAAACAGATGTGTGAGAAGCCACCCATTTTTCATAAAATATATTTAATCAGTGAATGACCTTATAATTCTCACAGAGTATTGCTCACATCTTCCTTTCATATTTGGGGAAATCAAGACACGAAATAATAAAATAACTTCTCCTGTTAGTGAGAAGCAGATTTTATGAGATTTATGTCTGTGCAGTTACCAGAAAGTGTGTACTCTTTTTGTCTCTGATTTGGGCACTATGAAAGGTACTAAATAAAAAGTTACTCCAAACTCCACTATTCTAAGATCTTGCAACCAAAGGTGGGTGCACTGCTGGCCATGCTGTGTCGTAGTTGAGGCTAGGGCTACATGCAATTTGTGGGGATGAATGAAGCCAAACAGCCGCACAGGGCTCACAATATGCACCACCTCTGCCTCTCTGCTCAGCTGCCCAGGGCTCACGATGCCCCCACCTCTGCCTCTCTACTCCACCTGCCATACTTGTTGGTGGCTCCAGCCCAGAGCCTTGCCAATGAGCACAGCCACATCTATCTGTGTGGGAAAGGCAGCGCCGCCATGCTACCCATCTCCACTCCAGGTCTCAATGCATTGAGAGGTGGTCAGATGGGAATCTGTCTGGGGTCAGGAAGCTTGGTCATGAGCTCCCATGCTCAATGTCAGCTTAGAATCAAGCAACAGAAAGGACTGGTAGCAGGAATGAGACAGAGCCAACTTGTTCCCTTCTTAACATGACAACTGAGATTCTTCTCTCCCCACCCCATAATCTTAACACTGGAGCCTTCTAGCTGTGTCTGTTGGCTATTTGTGTTGTACATTTCAAAGAATCAATAACACCTCTGATTTTGTGAATGTACACAGAACATGCTTGATCTGCATATTCATTAAAATAATTTTTAAAACTTCATATGTCAGATGCTCTGCAGATGCAGAATCATTTTCTAGTGGAAACCACATCCAGGAATTTTTATGTCTTCACCACATGATAAGAAAGATTTATAGAAATTTTGGGACTTGGTGGCTTAGAATTTTTCTAGTTTTCCTAATGTGTTTACTTTTTAGAAGCAAGCTGTAGATATTGGTGGTGATGATGTGTTGAGTGGAATTATATATCTATATCCACTTCAGAAAGATTAGACTCATCAAGAGGCCAGAAATCATTTCATTTCCAACTATCTAATTCTTGACTGAAGTTTTGAAGGAAAGTTTTTGAGGGTAGTATGATGTAAATTGCATGTTTGCTTCATCATTTTGGTTCTAGCTACTTGAAAATGTGGAAGGACATTTGTATAAGATCATCCCCTACATTATTCATAATACAGTAGAACTTCTGTAGTTGACACCTCCCCACACTGACCACCTTATGGTGACCTTCATAGACTAGACATGCACCACGTGTAGGGTGAATTCCAAACTGAACCATCCTCTGCATGCTGACTTCATCCTCACTTTTGTGGAAAGATGGAGGCAGAAAACAGACTGGCATGCCCGGTCATGCATTATAACCATCAGGTTGGACACATTTACCCCTGATCCTGCCAGACCCACCCTCAGAGTGGGGCATGATGGGGAGTGTGAGCACTGAACTCCCACATGGAGTCTCTGAAATTACATAATGTGTAAGTCATAGCTCATATACACGCCTGCATTTCATTCTTACCAGAGGAGGAAATGCTGCACTCACCCAGCTCAGCTGCTTTTGTTTCATTTCTTGATATGTGCGCTGTACTAACCCTCTCTATTCTCCATGTCTCTGCTGGCTGTGGATAAGGAGGGACCTCGGAAAAGAAGCACAGGCTGCCTTATTATTCCCCATCATTACTTTAAACACAAAGGTTGACAACTACAGGGAGGTGACATGAACAAGAAAGGCTGTGAAAAAATTCTTTAAAACACCATTTCTTTTTTTTTAAGCACCTCAAAATATTTATTAAAAAGCATTTGATAAAATTAAACAATTTTCATGATTAAAAATTCAAAAGGTATACCTTCAAAAGTATGAACCCCAACATAATAAGATCATGTAAACAAGTCCTCAGATACCATTATACTAAATAACAATTCCAGTGTTTACTATCAGGAACAAGACCAGAAAGCGTAATCTGACCACATTATTCAACATAGTACTAAAACACTGAGCCCAAGCTATTAGGTAAGAATAAAAGGCATTCAAATCAGAAATGGAGAAATAAAATTTTATTTGCACACAAGGTACTCCTGTATATAAAAAACCCTAAAGGTGGGGCGGCACCTGTGGCTCAGTGAGTAGGGCACCGGCCCCATATGCCGAGGGTGGCAGGTTCGAATCCCGCCCCAGGCAAACTACAACAACAAAAACAACAACAAAAAATAGCTGGCATTGTGGTGGGCGCCTGTAGTCCCAGCTACTCAGGAGGCTGAGGCAAGAGAATCACCTAAGCCCAAGAGTTGGAGATTGCTGTGAACTGTGATGCCACAGCACTGTACGGAGGGCGACAAAGTAAGACTGTCTCTAAATGGAAAAAAAAACAAAACCCAAAACTAAAGGTTGTAGCAATTTAAAAAGTTATGGGTGGCACCTATGGCTCAGTGAGTAGGGTGCTGGCCCATAAACTGAGGATGGCGGGTTCAAATCTAGCCATGGCCAAACTGCAATGAAAAAATAGCCGGGCGTTGTGGTCAGCACCTGTAGTCCCAGCTACTCGGTAGGCTGAGGCAAGAGAATCACTCAAGCCCAAGAGCTGGAGGTTGCTGTGAGCTGTGACATCACAGCACTTTACAGAGGGCAATAAAGTGAAATTCTGTACATTAAAAAAAAAAAAGTTATAAAACCACCCAGTAAGGTTGCAGATCCAAAACATCAATCTGGAAAAGTCATTTATATTTCTACACACTTTTTAAAAATTTCAAATTAATATAAGGGTACAGACGATTAGGTCCAATGTTTCATTTGTTAGGTAAGGTCCTTGCTGTAGTGCCCCTGACCCAGGTGTGCCACACACCACTACATTATGTCAAATAGGTGAGAGCACACTTATCTGGCTTCATGTTAGAACTGAATACACTAGATGCTTGATTTTCCATTCTTGTGATACTTTACTAAAGTGAATGCTCTACAACTATATCTAAGTTAACCCCCAAAAATATAAGCACGTCATCTTTTTATGGTTGAATAGTAGTCTATGGTATACGTATACCACAATTTGTTGATTGATCGATGGGCACTTGCATTGTTTCCACATTTAGGCAATTGTAAATTGAGCTGTGATAAATATTCTAGTGCAAATGTTCTTTTTTTTTTATTGTAAATCTTAACTGTGTACATTAGTGCAATCGCCTGTACCCATTCTAAGATGTAGTGCAAATGTTCTTATGATAAAAATTTTTTTTTCCTTCTTCTGGGTAGATGCCTAGTAGTGGGGTTGCAGAAATGGAAGGCCTAATTTTACTTCTTTATGGGATTCCCCATACGTTCTTCCATAAAGGATGTAGTTAGTTTGCAATCTCACCAGCAGTGTAAAAGTATTCACTTCTATCTAGAATCATCCCAGCATCTGCAGCTTTGGGACTTCGTGATGTGGGGTATATTCAGTAGGGTTAGGTGCTATCTAAGGGTGATCTTGAAAATTTCTCTAATGATTAAAGATGTGCCTTTTTCCAACTGCTTGCTGGCCATTTGTCTGGCTTTCTCAGAAAGTTCTGTTCAAGTCTCTTCCACAATAATAGATGGTGTCGTTTGTGCTTTATTTGATTAATTTGAATACTCTGTTGTCATTAGTTATCAAACTTTTGTCAGATTCATAACATGCAAATCTCTTTCCCCATTCTGAAGGTTGTCTGTTTGCTTTCATTATTGTGTCCAAAGCTGGGCAGAATCTTTTTAGCTTAATTAAGTCCCATTTACTTTTGTTGCCAATAGGGTCTTTCCCAGGCCAATCTGAAGAGGAGTTTACCATGGTTTCTTCTAAAATTTTTATTCATGTGTCTAAGATTTGATTCTTTTATCCATAGTGATTCAATTTGTGTAAGTAGTGAGAGGATGTGGGTTTAGTTTCTGTCCTTAACATGTGGTTAGCCAATTCTTCCAATACCATTTATTCAATAAGAATTCTTTTCTAGTCTCGGCACCTGTAGCACAGTGGTTACAGTGCCATCCACATACACCAAAGTTGGAGGGTTCAAACCCAGCCCAGGTCAGCTAAAACAACAATGACAAATGCAACAAAAAATAGCCTGGTGTTGAGGTGGGCTCCTATTGTCCCAGCTACTTGGGAGGCTGAGGCAAGAGAATCGCTTAAGCCCAAGAGTTTGAGGTTGCTGTGAGCTATGATGCCAAAGCACCCCACTGAGAGTGACAAAGTAAGACTCGGTCTCAAAAAAAAAAAAAAAAAAAAAATTCTTTGCCCCAGTATATGCTTTTGTTTGGTTTATCAGAGATCAGATGGTGGTGTGAGACTGGTTTCATCTGTGGATTTTTTCTTCTATTCCATATATCCACCTCTATGTGCCAATAACATGCTATTTTGATCACTGTGACTTGTAATATAACTTGAAGTCATGCAGTGGTGCCGCCCACTTTGTTTTTATTACAAATAATTGTGTTGGACATATGGGTTTTTTTCTGACTACACACAAAATGAACTATTTTTCAAAGTTCTTCAAAGTAAGATATTGGCATTTTATTGAGGATTGCATTAAATCTATAGATTATTTTGGGTAGATCAACATTTTAACAATGTTGATTCTTCCGAACCATGAGCATGCTATGTTCTTCCATTTGTTGAAGTCTTCTATTTCTTTTTTCAGAGTTTCAGAATTCTCACTGTACAAGTCCTTCACCTCTTTTTTTTTTAGGTATATTTCTAAGTATTTCATGCTTTTTGAAGCTACTGTGAAGGGGACTGTGTCCTTGATTTGCCTCTCAGCTTGGCTGTTATTGATGCATACAAAGGTGACTGATTTGTGGACACCAATTTTGTACCCTGAGACATTACTGTATTTCTTGATCACTTCAAGAGTCTTGTAGTTGAATCTCTGGGGTTTTCTAAGTATAAATTCACATCATCATGAAAGACTGAAGTTTGACCTCTGCCCCCATTTGGATTCCCTTGTATCTGCAAATAAAATTGCAACTCCTTTTTTCTGATTTCAATGAGCCTGAAACATTCTTCTCTAACCTTTCACCCTGGTCTTCTTTTTTCCTTAGAAGTTAGATATATTTTCTGACGATAGCCTATATTTGGCTTGTGCTATTTTATGAAGTCAACCAGCTTGTGCCTTTCAGTGGGGAATTCAAGCCATTCACATTCATGGACAGAATTGATAAATTTGGTAGACTTTTGTTTGCTTATCTTCTGGAGGTCTCATGCCTAGTTCTATCATTTGGGTCACTATAGGAGTTAGGCTTTGACTTTTCATTTCTGGTAATCTTTACTTTGCTGGTGGACCATTGTGAACATCTGTGTCTAGTATGGGTCTGAGTATTTCCTCCAGGGCTGGTCTTGTGGCAAATTCTTTCAATGATTGTCAACAAAAGATTTGCATTCTCTGTCAAATATGAAATTTAATTTAGCAGGACACAGTATCCTAGGATGAAAGTTGTTTTGTTTGAGTAAGTTGAAAGTTGTAGCCCATTCTCTTCTGGCTTGTAAAGTTTCAGCTGAGAAATCTGCTGTCACCCTGATGGATCTGCCCCTGTAGGTCAATTGGTGCTTACTTCTGGCTGCTTGTAGAATTTTCTCTTTTGTTTTGATGTTGGCCAAGTTCATTACAATGTGTCTAGCAGATGCTCTGTTTGTATTGCAATGCCCTGGGGTTTGATATCCATCAAAAAGGAGTACATCAGAATCTTTGGTGTTGCCTGGGAAATTTTCAGTTATGATATCCTGCAGTAGGGCATCTATGACTTTTCTTCGATCTTCTTCTCCTTCAGGAATACCTATAGCCCGTATGTACACGTCATGAAGTCCCTTAATTTTCTAAGAGAATGCTTGGCTTTTATACTCTTCTCTTCTGACTCTTTAACTACCTGAGTTAGCTCAAGAGCCATAGCCTCTAGCTGTGAGATTCTTTTTTCTCTGTGGTTTAATCTCTTATTGATACTTTCTATTGCATCTGTAGATTCCCTTAATGACTCCTTCAATTCCTTAAGGTCAAATATAACCTCTCTAATTTCACCACATCTTTCATTCATTTCTAGGGGAAATTTTTCAATTTTCAGTAGGTTGCTATCCAGTTTCTCCATAATTCTCTCCATCATTTTTGCCATCAATACTCTAACGTCCCTTGCTGTCATTCTTATAATTTCTTTATCCATAGGATCCTCTGTTATTTCTGCCTTGTGATCCCTTGGGGTGGGGGTGGGGGGTTGATCTGTAATGGCCTTTCATATTGGCAGAATTTTTTTGTTTGTTCCTGCTCATGTTTGTTTCCTTCTTGTTCACTTCCTTCCTTTTCTTTCTTCTCTTTCTTCCTCTTCTTAACTTTCCTTGTTTCTATGCTTGGGTGATGGAGTGGCCCAAAAACAGCTGGTAAGGAAATGTCTCTAGTCTGCTTCTTGGAGCCCTCTGTCAATAATAATTATCTGAGCTAGAGCAAGACACGTCTCAAAAAATAGCCAGGCTCTGCAGCAGGTGACTGGAGTCTCAGCTACTCAGGAGGTTGAGGCAAGAGGATGACTTGAGCCCAAAGTTTGAGGTCGTTGTGAGCTGTAATGCTGCAGCACTCTATCCAGGGTGACAAAGAGAGACTCTGTCTACACGTCACAGAGGCTGCCCCAGTGAAACCTCAGGGATCCAGAAAATGCAACACCAGAGAAAGAACTTCAGCTCGCCTTGTGCCACAAAGACAAAGGCCGCGCCAGATCCCAGAAGCCGCCTCTTTCCTCTAAAACACATTTCTTAAACAAGGATGTTTAGTATTTTAATTCAGTATGTTGCTCCTTTTAATTGCATTATTTTTTCTGTACATATATGTCTTTCTTTCATTGAAATGTAAGATGAGGGCATGATTAATAAACAAATGTAATTTGTTTGGTGAAGAAAAAAAAAATTCTTTTTAAATAAAACCGTATTCCTTACCAGACCTTTATTTCTCTTCTGTTGGTTCAGTCTCAGAGTACATCCCACACAGTGCTACTTTAGGGCAGCGCACAAAAGCATCAGTTTCACTTTCTAACACTGTTAATTGTTCCAACGAAGATATACAAGGATAACAGTCTTTTAACATATCTGGCAATTTAGAAGCTTTTTCTTGATGACATCAAGAATGTCTCAAACCCCCAACACAAATAGCCAAATGGCAGAAGCTACCGCAAGTTGCTTGATTAAATATATTGTATCTTCTACACCGTACTTGCAAAGTGGAAACAAGGTGCAATTTGACAAAACAAATTTAACATTTAAAGAGCTGAAACTTTAAACACCGGTGAAGGAAATATTGCCCAAATTTTGGTGTAAGCCAGAAAACCCAATCTGTGAGGGATTCTAGGTGGACCAATGCCACAATTGTGGCTTCAGTGCACTCAGGCCCCCTCTAGTGTCCATGTAGGATCAAGGCTGTGATATTTATGAAGCAAACACTCTGGTCATTCTGCAGAACACAAGATTGAAACCATCTGCCAATTTTCAAGTCTTTGTTATTAGTTCATTATGTTACCCCTGTTTGTGAATACTTGTCACACTAGGTACCCATATCTTTGGGCCACAAACTATGCTCGGACCTCATCTGGTTACATCACAGGCCCAAATAGCCAAGGGTAGCAAAGCAAAGCCTGGAGGTCAGTGAGGGGAGTGGGAATGAGGTCATTCCCTCTGACCCACGCTCACCCTCTTCCTGGGTGTCTGCCATTCCAGGGACCCCAAAGAAACAAACACTGGAGCTTAGGGTCGGCAGCTCCCTAGTAGGGGCCAGGTATGGTTCAGCTGATCCTGTTCCTCTGCCTCACTTTTCCAGAATCTTCTGATAATAGAAACCAAACTGACTGGCTTAGGTGGTGGTTCTCAAAGTGGGGCTTTAGAACAAGCAGCATTGGTATCAACTGGGAATGTGTTAGAAATGTGATAGTTAGGCCCTACCCCAGACCTGCTGAATCAGAAGCTCTATATTTGAACAAGCCCTCCAGCAGAGTCGTGGTTTTCAATTCAGTTCTCTCTCTTACCCTTCCCCCCCACATGCTCACTCAACTCTCAGTATTGAATAGCTCTGATTTCTGAGTAGTCAGATGTGGGACATACTTTTTTGCTAGAAAGTTCCTGCCTCAATCGGGTGGGTCCTGATTCAGATAAAGAAATTACCATTCTGTTTTCAAGCCGTGCGCTCTTGTCTGGGTGTCTGCTGGGCTCCTACTTATACCTCAAAAATACAGCTGAAATTCTGTTTCTTTTATTGGGTTTCTGTGACTCCTTGGTCAGAGTGATGCTTTATATATACATCCCAAAACGAAATGTACATTAACCACCTGTGTTAGAATTTCCTTACTGATCTTTGCCTGAGCAAGATTGGGCCAACTGTGAGGGCAAAGAGGGTTTGGTTACTCTTAGCTCAGCCCCAACTCCTCTAATGTCAAACACACAGTAGGTGTTCGAGAAACGGTTTCCAAAGGGCTTACCTGGGATGGTCTACCAGACAGGAAGTAGAATGGTAAACCACAAGGCAAAAGTGGCTGGGAGAAGATTTTCCAAATCCCTGTGCTGGGCCACAGGGCCCACTGAGACTCACTTTGGGGCTCTCCCACCTGTCTAGTCTCCCCTCATCAGGCACTTGCATGCCCCCCAGAGCCCACCTGCTCAGACACTACCTTTCAGGACCGGATCAGCCAGGTGCAAACCCTGAAACAACTTCTTGCCTTGGCTTCAGGAGCTCAGCTGCAACTCTGAGGCCAATTTCAGTGGGAGTTGGGGATTATCCAATTGGCATGTCACTATGAGTGACAATGCTGGCTTTAGATGAGGCCAGTCATGTCTACATCTCAGAGAAGTCTGCTTCACAGGGAATATGTAGTTTTGGTGTCCAATATGTAGTTTTGGTGTCTTCAGGGGTCCAGGGCTGTTTAAAGGTGACCTCATTAATGAGCTTCTAACAGAGGAAAACAAACTGTCAAACAGGAGCAAGGCAAACCCACAGCACATAATTACCCCTTTGAAGAAAAAACTCACAATAGAACTACTCCCTTTGTTTTATTTAGTTAAAACACCTGTGGCCTAATTTGTCCTCTCTGAGAGTTTTGTTTTCTCTGCCTGGAAGAGCCCTAAGGGACAGTAGGAGTGCAAGCTCCCTGCTCCAGCGTCTGCCTTGGTTCCTGCCAAAACCACTTCCCTAGAAAATACCCGCCTGCAGGGAAAAGAGGAAGGGGGAAGCCAGCTCCCTGACAGCATGTTCTGTCATCAGTCTGCAGCAGAGAAAGAAAAACAACCATTTTTACCTTTTAAAGCCAGAGCAGCTTTCCCTCACCTGCTGGCCCCTCCCACCTTCCCTCTTGCCAGGCCATTTCCCTTCTCTCTCCTCCCCCTACCCCGCCTTGCGAAAGTAAACTTTGTACATCTTATAGCCTAATCTTTCTGTGAAACAATCTTTCTCTGCCTGTGTACTAATTTCACATGGTATCAAGGGCTTCAGGAAAAAACTCCAGAGAGCTCCAATAGTCCCAGTTCCCACACTTGTGGCTGACTGACCCTTGTCCACCACAGGTGCTCTCCCGTGGGACCCCCTTCTGCATCCACCCCTGTGGGTGGTCTGCAGGTGGGAATGTTCCTGGGTTGTGACCAGTGTGGTGCTGTGCTCACAGGGCTTCCCCGGAGACCCAGTGGGTGCCCTTTAAGTCGCCAAGATGTCTGGAAAAGCCATATTAGGGATTTAGATTCTCAGAGACTCAGATACACCATGAAAATGAAAGAATCCATCTTATGCCCTTAGGTGAGGTGACGTTAGGATTGTATGAGAGCAGGTTATGGTTCAGCTGCCGTCTGTATCCAGGGTCAGAGCAGCCTCCGGGGGGAAGAGCTCATTTCCTCCTTCCCAAGGAGCCATCAATAGGAATTTCTGCCTCCTGCCATCTGGAGGACAGAGTTTGCTTCAAGTTGAGCTGGGACATGATATTTGGACTTTTTCATCAAAATTTCACTTCAAATGTTTTAAAACGTCAACATACGTATGTATTCTATCCTATTAAAAAGAAAAAGCTGAGCTTATCCTTCGTTTCAGACGCAGCCGGCAGCAGCGCAGTGACCCCTCTTCCCGCGGTAACCTCGTAGGCGACCCTGGGCGGGGGGAGCGCTGGCGACCGAGGGTGGGGATGTGATCTTCGTGGTGGGAAGCTAAGTTTTTAAACTACCCCAGTGGATGCAGACAGTGATGTTGCACCGGACATTCTAATTACAGATGTAGTCTGGGTTTTTAGAACAAGATGCCATTTGAACTTAACGAAGATTGCTTTGGAGGGAGCAAATGTAATTTATAAGCGTGATGTTGGAAAAGTATTAATGAAGCTTAAAAAACCTAGAATTACAGCTACAATTTGGTCCTCAGGAAAAATAATTTGCACTGGAGCAACAAGTGAAGAAGCAGCTAAATTAGGTGCCAGACGTTTAGCACACTGTCTGCAGAAACTAGGTTTCCAGGTAAGATTTACCGATTTTAAGGTTGTTAACGTTTTGCCAGTATGTAACATGCCATTTGAAATCTGTTTGCCGGAATTCACAAAGCACAATAGACCTCATGCCAGTTGTGAACTTGAACTTCATCCTGCTGTGTGCTATCCAATAAAGTCTCTAAGAGCTACATTACAGATTTTTTTCAACAGGAAGTATCACAGTAACAGGGCCCAATGTAAAGGCCATTGCTACTGCTGTGGAACAGATTTACCCATTTGTGTTTGAAAGCAGGAAAGAAATTTTGTAATTCATTACTTAATTGGTTAGAATCTCTAACTGAACACTTTTTAAAACTTGCACATTTGGACACAAAAGGAAACTGGACCAACAATAACTGAGGAAATAGACTCTTTTATTCATTCACAGCTATAGTGTGAGCTCCAGTCCCTTTGGATATTATTCCAAATGTTGCTGTAATATAAAAAGGAAGTTTATAAGACATGACATTGCTGCTTTTACAAAAGGACATTCTATTTATTTTTGCAGTAATTCTCATCCCCATAAGCAGAGCCGCCACAGTGTGCACTACCTTAGTTTGTTTTATTGTTGTTATTGTTATTTTTTTCCAGTTTGAAAAGATAAGGTGTTTTATTTGTGAATAGTCTTTTACATTTTTGTATGCTGAATATGGGCACCAAAGAACCTGTAAAAGTTATCTTTTTCAATTGAATGTGCACAAATAAAAGTTTGGAAAAGATCTCTTTTCATATCCATTCTATAACATTTATTCCCCATTTTCTATCTTAACAAAAATTGTATTCATAATTTTTTTTAATCTATGCAAGCTTAGATTTTAGCTAAAGTGTGTTGGCTTTTTTTTTGAAGTGTATTTTGTATATATATATGCGCCACATGTGAATAGTATCTTTAACGATGCGTTACCAAATACCTAATAGGAAATTTTTTCATGCAGATTAGAAATAAAAATTTGTATAAAAATTCTAGGGAACTGGAGTAGAATTTTATAATAAAGGATAATGTTTAATGTTGCTAATTTAATATGATAGAAAATGTGAAATCACTTTTGAAAGTAAAGAAATTGTAGTTTTACAGAGAGAAACCTCTCACGCACTAGATGGACATAGATAGCGTGTGCCCCATTTGGACCTTTGTGATTCTGGAAAGACTCAATAACTGTAGCTGTAGAGAAGTGGTTGAGGTTCTTGACTCATTCATTTTAGGCTGGTGCTCAAGGCTGTTCTAAGAGTCTAGTCAGAAGTTGATAACATTGTGCTGTTTTAACAAGAAGTGCCCATAAGCTGCATCTGTGCCACAGTATAATTATAATATAGTTCCACTTGAACTTGAAAACCATTTTGTGAGATATGTCTTTCCTTTGCTGTGTCTTATTTAATGGAACTAAAGAGTGACTATTCAGTATATGAGGTTACTACTCTTACATTTATAACAAATATGTATTTATGAAACAGTGTCTGTGGCTCACCCAGGAGCCCTGCAGTGGTACTAACTCCTAAGCCTAAGGTGGTGTTTTATTCATTTTAAGATCCACTAGTATAGCTAAACTCATAAATACAGAGAATAAAATTAGATGAAAGAGTTGTAGGCAAACTGTTGTAAAAATTTGAGATTTTTCACTTAGTTTTAATTAACAGTAATGAATGACCTCCTGTTTTGCAGTGTTTACAAAGAAAGAAACATAGAAGGGGTGGGGCATGATTATATACCTAAGATGCAGATCCAGATAATGTAACATTTTCAGTACTTGAATGAACTGAAAACTGAGCAGATCAATAGTTCATGGAAGTGTTTTATCTGTAAAGGATGGGGAGACAGTCTAACCAGGTCTGCTTTCAGGACTGCTGCGTGAGCCTCACTGGGCAGAGTGTCCATGGGTTAGCCCAGGGGTGGCGAACAAGTTCGACACAAAGAGCCAAAATTTTAAACTGTGAGAGTCAGAGAGCCACACCATGCAGTGACCTGCCAAAACAGACAAACACTCACGCAAAAGCATGTAATTTTAACAATAATATATTAAACACATAATATAACATGCTCAGTCAGGTGTTTTTTGTTACCTTGTTCGCCACCCCTAAATAGGAAGCCATGGACAAAGAACTAAAGAAAATCAGCAAAATTATGTATGGACAAAATAAGAATATTGATAAACAGTCAGAAATGATTAAAAGGAACCAAACAGAAATTGTGGGGCTGAAAATTATAACTGAAATGAAAACTTTACTAAAAGGACTTAAGAGCAGATTTCAGCAACCAGAAGAAAGGATCAGCAAACTTGAAGATATTTGACATTAGTCAATCTGAGGAGCAGAAAGAAAAAAGAATGAAGAAGAATGAACAAAGCCTACGAGACCTGTTGGATACCATCAAGTGTACCAACATACAGATTATAGAAATTTGAGAAGGAGAAGAGAAAAAGGGATTAAAATAAACATTTGCAGAAATAATGACTGAGAATTTTCATGCTGTAATGAAAGACATGGATATACATATCCCAGGAACTCAGCAAATTTCAGGCAAGATAAACCCAAAGGGGTCCATAGAGAGGCACATTATAGTCAAATAGTTGAAACCCAAAGACAAAGGGAGAATTTTGAAAGCAGCAAGAGAGAAACAAAGAGTCAAATGCACAGGATCTCATTAAGATTAGCAGCTGGTTTCTCACCAGAAACCACTGAAGCAGATGGCTCACAGACGGGGATGTACTCAAAGTCACGAAAGGAAAAACTGGCAACCAAGAAGTCGATATGTGGCAAATCCATCCTTTAAGAACGAAAATTTATCTGGAAATGAAATTGTTCAGATAAACAAAATAACCATTAGACCTGTTCTGTAAGAAATGGCAAAGGAAGTCCTTTAGGCTAAATGAAGGAACGACAGCTAGTAACTTGGAAACATAAGAAAAAAATTAAAGAAAACTAGGAGGTAACTTCATAGGCAAATGAGAAACCCTTTATTGTGGTACTTTTGGTTTGGTTTATAACTTCTCTTCTTTCCTAGATTATTAAAAAGACCAAGGTTTAATAAACAACAATTAAATATCTATGTCAGTGCACATAGTCTATAAAGGTATAATCTGTGAAAACAGCAACATAAAGGGGTAAGGACAAGGAAGCACAGGAGCATAGTGTACACTTTTGAAACTAACTTGGGCCCAGGAATGGGGGCTCACACCTGTAATCCTAGCACCCTGGGAGGCCAAGGTGGGTGCATCATTTGAGCTCAGGAGTTAGAGACCTGCCTGAGCAAGAATAAGACCTTGTCTCTACTACAAACTGAAAAACAGAAAAACTAGCTGGGTGTGGTGGCACATGCCTGTAGTCCAAACTATTTGGGAGGCTGAGGCAGGAGGATCTCTTGAGCCCAGGAATTTGAGGTTGCTGTGAGCTGTGATGCCATGGCACTCTACCCAGGGTAACAGAGTGAGACTTTGTCTCAAAAACAAAACAAAACAAAAACTAATTTGGTATTATTCAAACTAGATAGTTATAAGTTTAAGATGTTAGTTGTAGTCACCAAAGTAAGTAGGCTCGGCGCCTGTGGCTCCAGCAGCTAAGGCACCAGTCACATACACCTGAGCTGGCGGGTTGGAATCCAGCCCGGGCCTGTCAAACAACAATGAGGGCTCCAACCAAAAAATAGCTGGGCGTTGTAGCTGTCGCCTATAGTCCCAGCCACTTGGGAGGCAGAGGCAAGAGAATCACTTGAGCCCAGTAGCTGGAGGTTGCTGTGAGCTGTGATGCCACGGCACTCTACCCAGGATGACAGCTTAAGGCTCTGTCTCAAAAAAAAAAAAAAAAAAAAGAAAGAAAGTAACTAAAAAATATACAGAAATGAAAAGTAAGGAGTAAAAATGGTACACCACAAAAAGCAACTCAATTTTTAAAAAAGGCAGTAATGGAGGAATTGAGTAACAAAAACACACAAGAAAGAAAAAACAATTAGCTAAATGGTGAAAGCCTTTTATTCTGCCTTATACGTAACTACATTAAATGTAAATGGATCGAACTCTGTTACTAAAAGCAAGATTAGTAGATTGGGCAGGAAAACAGGATATATTTTAAACTCTCTAAAAGAGACTTGGTTTAAATATAAGGGCACAAGAGGTTGCAAACAAAAGGATGGGAAAAGATACTTCATGCAAATTGTAACCAAAGGAAAACTGGTGGGCTTCATTATTGTCAAAGTAGACTTTAAGTTAAAAATGGGAAAGATGTAAATAAGAACATTATGTGACACAGTGAGAAAATTTCAATCTAGCAAGAAACTCTAATGATTATAAAGATAAACACATCTAAGAAAAGCCCCAAAATACATAAAGCAAAAGTTGAGAGAATTAAAGAGAGAAAATAATATAATATGAATAAATATAATAACAGTTGGAGACTTCGCTATACCAATTTTAATAATTGATAGAACAAGAAGACAGAGATAGGAAAATAGAGGACTCCAACAACACAATGAACTAACTAGACCTGTCCGGTGTATACAGAACATGGCATCCAACAACAGCAGAATATATATACATTCTTCTTAAGTATGCACACAGAGAATTCTCAAATAAATAACTTAACCACAGACCTTAAATAACTAGAAAAAGTAGAGCAAACTAAACCTTAAGTTACCAGAACAAAGGAAATAATAAAGGTTAGAATCAAGACAGAGAAAACATAAAATAGAAAAACTAGAGACAAAATCAACAAAACCAAAAGGTAATTCTTTGAGAAGATCAACAAAATAGACCTTTAGCTAGATTGACTATGGAAAAAAGGAGTGACAACGCAACTCGATACAAATTAATAACACCCACTCAGTCTGTGTGTACTGAACTGAGGGACCTGGGGAGGCCGACACCAGCAACCCCCCACGTGCAGAGACAAGGGTGTGGCCCCTCCCAATATTCCTCACAGGCCTTTATTGAAATCTCAGGCATGAGACAACACAGTACCGTGGCAAGTATCAGTGAGAGAGTCAAGGTTAAAAAACAAGTTTTTTTTTTAGCTACATGATTGAACTGTTAACAGACTTTATTGCCTGCAGTTCTGTCTTGTCTTTTTCTTAACACTGATAAATATGACTGAGAGCTGAGACACTATGCTGTGTCTAGTGAGTATTGTATTTTTGCACACAGGGCCAGCCGTGATGCTTGGTTTTTTCCCAGATCACTCTGTCCCTAGTGCCTAACACTATTAACCCCTATGCTCTATCCTAAAAAGGAGATTCAAATATTAAAATCAGAAATGAAAGCTGGGGTTGTTACTACTGACTTTATAGAAATAAAAATCATTATAAGAGAATACTACCAACAGTTTTATACCAATAAATTGGATACTTTAAATATAAATAATAGACACATTTCTAGAAACATAATCTATCAAAACTAACTTAAGAGGGAATAGAAATCTGAGCAGACCTATAACTAATAAGAAGACTGGATCAAAACCCTCCCAACACAGAAAAGTTCAGGAGCAGATGGCTTCACTAGTGAATTCTACCAAACACTTAAAGAAGAATTAATGCTATTTTTTCCCTCAAGCTCTTCAAAAATATTGAAGAGAAGGGAATACTTCTTAATTCATTCTATGAGGCTAGCTTTATTCTGATACCAAAAGACACTAAAAAAAAACTAGAGATCAATATCCTTATAAATATAGATACAAAAATAATCAACAGAATACTAGCAAGCTGAATTAAGCAGCATATTAAACAGATTATACATCATGACTACAATAATCATAACAGTGGTACTGGCATACTCATAAAAATAGACATATAAATCAATGGGATAGAACGGAGAGTGCAGGAATATACCCTCACATATATAGTCAATTGATTTCTTATAAAGGTGCCAAGACCATTCCATGGAGAAAACAAAGTATTTTCAAAACATAGTGCTGGAAAAACTTGATATCTACCAGCAAATGAATGAAATTTGAACCTTACCTCAAACTATATGGAAAAATTACCCAAAAAGTAGATCAAGACCTAACCTGAAGAACTAAAACTATAAATTCTTTAAAGAAAACATAGGAGGAAATCTTCTTGACATTAGATTTAGCAATGATTTCTTGGATACAACACCAAGAGCACAGGCAATAAAGAAATAGATAAATTGGACTTCATCAAAATTAAAAACTTTTATGGGGGCACCGCCTGTGGCTCAGTGAGTAGGGCACTGGTCCCATAAACTGAGGGTGGCGGGTTCAAACCCGGCCCTGGCCAAACTGCAAAAACAAACAAACAAACAAAAAGAAATAGCCAAGAAATATGTGGGAGAATACTAAGTGTTATAAGGGTTTAAAAAACCAAGCAACTCAATTCTAAAATGAACAAAGGATTTCAAGACATTTCTCCAAAGAAAGTATTACAAATAGCCAGTAAGCACACGAAAAAAATGTTCAATATTACTAATCATTAGTTTAGTGCAAATGAAAACCACAGCGAAAGACATTTTCATACCCATTGGATGGCTATTTATCAATAGAATGGAAAATAGCAAATATTGGTCAGGATGTGAGGAAATGTGAACCCTCATATATTTCTGGTAGAAATGCAAGTGGTGCAGCCACTATAGAAAGCAGTTTGGCAGTTCCTCAAAAAGCTATACATAGAATTACCATAGGATCCTGCAATTCTAACTTTTAGGTACATATCCCAAACCACTGAAATCAAGGGCCAGGCCTCACTTGTACTCCTAGCACTCTGGGAGGCCAAGGCTGGAGGATTGCTTGGGTGATCAAGTCTTGATCAAGAGATCTAGGCTGTACTAAAATAGAAAAATTAGACTGGGCACAGTGGCTCACTCTGGGAGGCTGAGGCAGGAGGATTGCTTGAGATCAGGAGTTTGAGATGGTGATAACTGTATAACATTCTGAATATAATTAATGCCACTGAATGTACACTTAAAAATGGTAGTCCTAACTATTTGGAAGCTGAAGCAGGAGGATTGCTTGAGCCCAAGACTTTGAGTCTAGCCTGGGTAACAGTGCGACCTTGTTTCTAAAATAAATAAATAAATAAATAAATAAAAGTAAATAGTTAAAGAGCAAATTTTATATTACATATATTTTACCACAATTAAAAAATAATAATGGAGGCCAAGTGCAATGGCTCACACCTGTAATCCTAGCACTCTGGGAGGCTGAGGCATGTGGATCACTTGAGCTTAGCTTAGGAGTTTGAGAACAGCCTGAGCTAGAGCAAGACCACATCTCTACTAAAAATAGAAAAACTAGCTCTTATAGTCCCAGTTACTCAGGAGTCTGAGCCATGAAGATGGCTGTAACCCAGGCGTTTGAGGTTGCTGTGAGCTGTGATGCTATAGCACTCTACTCAAGGTGACAGAATGAGACTCTGTCTCAAAAAAAAAAAAAAAAAAAAAAAAAATCCAACGTACTGTATACTTTAAATGTGTAAATTATAGCTCAATAAATGTGTCTTTCAAAAAGCTGTGAGGGGAACAAGTTGTGATCATAACACAGCAATAAGCTATGAGGGGCAAAATGTTCTCATTCATGAATTTCATAGGCAGCCAGCTAGTTGTTCACGTACGTGACCAGAAGAAAGACGTTGTATATATGGCTGAGCTTAGAATGTCTACTCCACGAGTCCTTCAAAACATTACCTGCAATAGGGGCGGCACCTGTGGCTCAGTGAGTAGGGCGCTGGCCCCATATACCAAGGGTTGTGGGTTCAAACCCAGCTCCGGCCAAACTGCTACAAAAAATAGCCAGGTGTTGTGGCTGGTGCCTGTAGTCCCAGCTACTCAGCAGGCTGAGGCAAGAGAATCACCTAAGCCTAAGAGCTGATGGTTGCTGTGAACTGTGATGCCACAGCACTCTACCAAGGGCAACAAAGTGAAACTCTGCCTCTAAAAAAAAAAAAAAAAATTACCTGAAATTGAGATTGTCCTTTTACTTCCTTCCCTGTTTAAAATATTACATTTCAAGCCTATCTCCTTCTATGAATGCTTCTCAGTTCTTAATTCCTATCTATCTATCTATCTATCTACAGACTTTTGCCTAGGCTAGAGTGCGGTGGTGTCATCACAGCTCACTGCAACCTCAAATTCCTGTACTCAAATGATCCTCCTGCTTCAGTCTCCTGAGTAGCTGGGACTACAGGCACCTGCCACTATGCCCTGCTAATGAAATAAAAATTTTTATTTGTAGAGATAAGGTCTTTCTGTTGCCCAAGCTGGTCTTGAACTCCTGGCCTCAAGCAATCCTTGTGCCTAGGCCTCCTAAAGTGCTAGGATTGTAGGTGTGAGCCACCATGCCTGGCTTATTCCCCTTATTATGATCTGTTCTGTCTTACTGATTTCTTGGTCTTATTTACCTGTTTTACTCTTTGTTGGTCTATATTACAGGCTCTTTGGGGGAGGAAATACTATTTTGAGCATCTATGTATTCCACAGAACACCTGACATTGTGCTTATTTGCTTTAGGCACTCAATAAACACTTGTTTTATTGAATTTTCTAAAACTCCCCTGTAAATGTTACATATTTTGGAACCTTGCACAGTACCAGAGATTTCAATATTTTTGAAATTAAATTAGTTCCTAATAAAAATATTCCAAAATGTAACAGATTACAGAATTAACTTTACAGTTTCTTTTCTTTCTTCTTCTTCTTTTTTTTTTTTTTTTTGACACTCTACCCAGGGAGACAGAAAGAATGAGACTCTTGATCTCATTCTCCCTCAGTAGAGGCCATGGCATCATAGCTCACATCAACCTCAAACTAATGGACTCAAGTGATCATCTTGAGTTAGTTCCTAATAAAAATTAGTTCCTAATAAAAATATTCCAAAATTTAACAGACTACAGAATTAACTTTACAGTTTCTTTGCTTTCTTCCTTTTTTTTTTTTTTTTTTTTTTTTAAACACTACCCAGGGAGACAGAAAGGATGAGACTCTTGATCTCATTCTCCCTTGGTAGAGTGCCATGGCATCATAGCTCACAGCAACCTCAAACTACTGGACTCAAGTGATCATCTTGCCTGAGCCTCCCCAGTAGCTGGGATTACAGCATCCTGCCATAATTCCTGGCTAGTTTTTCTATTTTTAATAGAGATGGGGTCTCACTCTTGCTAAGGCTGGTCTGGAACTCCTGAGCTGAATCAATCCACCTGCCTCAGCCTCCTAGAGTGCTAGGATTACAGGTGTGAGCCACTGCCCCAGGTCTGCACAGGTTCTTAATTTTGCATCAAGTGTGTTATGCAGAATATAGAAATAGTAATCCCAACATGTCTGACGCTCACTGGAGAAGGAGTAGCTCACTATCCAGGCAATTGTTGGATGACTTCAAAGATGGGCGTGGTCACACCACGACAGCCTGAGGCATCCAGTCTCTGTTAAAGATACTAGCTGCACCTTCATCTGAGAAACAAGGGTCAAGATCCCGCTAACAAGATGGGCATTCCTGAGTTCCTTTCTCTGTGCCTCTGCTCCTAACCATTACTCATTCCCACCCATTTTCTGAGGGACACAGTGTTTCTTTACCAGGATTATTATCCTTCATCAAATTACAGCCAGCTTAAACTGGGGATTATTTTACCTTTTTTTGTGGGGGGAGAGACAAGAGTCTCACTCTGTTGCCTGGGTTAGAGTGTTCTGGAATCAGCCTACCTCACAACTTCAAATTCCTGGCTTCAAGTGATCCTCCTGCCTCAGCCTCCCGAGTAGCTGAGACTACAGGAGCCCACCACCACGTCTGGCTAGAAGAGATAGGGTCTGGCTCTTGCTCAGGCTGGTCTGGAACCCCTGAGCTCAAGCAACTCTCTTGCCTCTGTCAAAGTGCTAGGATTGCAGGCGTGTGCTACTGCACCTGACCTGTCTTTTACTTCCAAATTCTCTAATGTGCTGTGTTGTACCCAAGAGTTTCTCTTAACTGGAATAGCCTTATCTGACACACACTCTACCTTCAAGACCCACCTTCTTTAAAGGTTTTCCCCCATCCTTTTGAGCACTGCAGGTCTTTCAAAGCACACTAAACGGTTCTTTTATCCTGTTCAATTACTAATCTAGGTTTTGAGTTCTTCCTCCAAGAAGGCGGTGGGGGGCGCTATGTAGCTTGTCTGATTTTGCATTTCTAAGGTGTAGCCCAATGCCTGACACACCCTAGGTGCTCAATAGATGTTTACCGTCAATAAGGGAAAATTAACATTTGTATATGTATTTGAGTTTTCATAAACTCACAAAATCTCACTTAATCCCCTAGTGTAACTCTAAAAAAAATAGTTAATTACTGCCATTCTATCATTTCTTGTTTACAGCGTACGGAGACTAAGAGGCTAAGTATCTTGCTCAGCGCCCGTCAATAGCAAAACGGAACTATCGGCGGCTTCCTGACTTTACGTTTCGGGATCTTGACACCAGGCAGCTGACAGCGAGCATCTCCAAGTCGGCTCCGCGACTTCAACCACGCGGCGCCGCTCGGGACGCACTTCCGGATCCCGGCCACAGCGGCGAGCAAAACCTCCGCGGGCCCGTGGGAACCGGGACTACGTCTCCCAGAGAGCTCAGCGGCGAAACCTGAGGCGACGGGTTGCGATCGACAGCCAATACGACAGCGAGTAGCTCTGACTGCCCAATCAGAGGCAGGAGGGGGCGGGACTCTCTCGCGGAGGCCAGACTGGGCTCAGAACTAACCGCGTTCTGAGCTGCCTGAAACTCCAAGGCGCTGAGAGGCGGATGTCGCGTATTCTTTCGCTCCGGGTCCTATCTCGAGTCCTTTCCCGCGCCCTCGCGTGACTCCACCTGTGTTGTCGCGTGTCTGGCCGCTAGGCCGGCGCCAAGGACAGGCCGGCTGTCAGGGAGGAAGCACGTGCTCGAGCAGTTGTGGCGCCAGGCGTCTACCTGTCATCTCGGCGCCCACCCCCGGCCGAGACCCCTGGACGTCGCAGAGTCCCCGGGCCCTCAGTGCCCCCTCGCGACCTGGGCCTCCGGGAGGAGTCGGAAGGTCGCCCGGCCTTCTTTGGGGGGCTTGCTGCGTGCTGGCTGGCGTCGCTCTTGGCCGTCACCTGAGAAGAGTGCGTGTTCCTCTCAGCGCGAGGAGGAGGCTCGGCAGCATGTCACCCGCGCTGTCGCAACCCGGTAACGCTGCGACCCTGTCTGCGTAGTTCGGTTGTGTTTATGGACTGGCGCTGTGGCTCCTTAATCCCTAGGGCTACTCTCTAGAGCGCTGTGTGGTGCTCGGCGGGATTTCCCCGAGAGAGGGCGGCACCTTTAGAACTAAGCCCTGCAGCAGCTTTTGGCTCCGCCGCTTCCTTGACCTTCCCCTAGGCAAACAAACAGCAAAATCCGCAGGGCGCTCCTCTTCCGTGCTCCGAAACACATTCCTAGCGTGAAAGTAACTGCATTTTGCAATTGGGAGCAGTATATTCCAGCGGGAGCCTGTGGAGGTTGTGCACGGTGTAACGTTCTTAGTAAACGTTTGTTGAGCTCCTACTGCTAAAGAAAGCTCCTGCTCTTTGACAGATGAGAAAACTCAGATAACTGTTTAAAACTCCTGCAGCGAACTTTTATTTTCTGCCTCTATGCACGCTTCTGCAAACTCCAGTATGTATGGAATCACTGTTAAAATAGATTTAGCAGGCTCCGTCTCCAGCTGCTCAATTGAGACGGGCAGTAGTATTCACAAGTGGTTCTGATGTCAGTAGTGCTGGGATCAATGAGAAAAAGTGTAGCGCAAGAACTGAATCTAATTTCGGCTTTGTAATGAACTCTGGGTTTCTAAGGTCATCCCTGACTATAATTTATGGACAGGTTCCTCAAACGTGTGAGGTAGGAGAGGTAGAAACAAAATCATTGCTAATAAGTACAGAACAGTAACTATCCCATCACACAATGAGGATGTTCAGTTCTAGGAGGAGGGGGAATATTAAATTCGTAATTCAGAAGGAACTTTAACAGATTTTATTCTAGGATTCTCCTAAACAGGACTGGTAAAATTGTTCTTGAAACTAGTGGAACTGGCGCGGCATGCTGCCTCTCACCTGTAATCCCAGCACTCTGGGAGGCCCAGGCGGGTGTCTTGCCTGAGCTCAGAAGTTCAATACCAGACCGAGCAAGGGTGAGACCCTCCCCCCCCTTTACTAAAAAGAACTATCTGGGCATCTTGGTGGGCACCTGTAGTCCCAGCTACTCAGGAGGCTGAGGCAAGAGGATCACTTGAACCAGGAGTGTGAGGTTGCTGTGAGCTAAGACACTCTACCAGGATGACAAAGTACTTAAAAAAAAAGTAGAGGAGGGTGGCGCCTGTGGCTCAGTGATTAGGGCCCCAGCCCCATATGCAGAGGGGGACAGGTTCAAACCCGGCCCGGCCAAACTGCAACAAAAAAATAGCTGGGCATTGTGGCCGGTGCCTGTACTCCCAGCTACTCTGGAAGCTGAGGCAAGAGAATCACTTAAGCCCAAGAGCTAGAGGTTGCTGTCAGTTGTGACGCCATGGCACTCTATCGAGGGTGACAAAGTGGGTGTCAAAATTAAAAAAAAAAAGTAGAAGAATTGGCTGACTTGCTATAAAATAAGAGCTTTCTTCTCATAAGGGTATTATATAGTTACTTATATAATATTTTTTTTCTCATGATCTCTGGCTTCTCCCTTCTTATTTAATTTATAAGAGGAAATGTGATTTTCACTTTCATTTGAATTGCAGCGAAATGCCTGTGAAGATTTAGACTACTTTGAATAGTGAGTGATCTTTTTACAGAAAAGAAAAGGAAAATTGGTGAGTGAGTGGATATAATCAATCTCCCCCTCTTCCTCCAAGTCTGTCTTCTGTAGTTCAGCACCATGTTGAGTTTAACCGAGTCTAGGGTCCCTTAAGAAATTCTGAACCAGGGCCTTGGGCCTAGAAAAGGCCTTATAGATGTATTCTTGCTTTTCCCTATGAAAGCAATCCCTGTGTTGGGATTATAGTAAAATTTTAACTTCCAAAAAATTTAGTTACTTACTAGTGTCTTTTCTTAATGAAGCGTTGTTTTTTCTTTGTTTGTTTGTTTTGTTTTTGTTTTTGTTTTTTCTTGAGACAGAATCTTACTCTGTTGCCCTGGGTAGAGTGCTGTGCTGTCAGCTCACAGCAACCTCAAGCTCCTGGGTTCCAGTGACCCTGTTGCCTCAGCGCCCCCGCCACAACGCCTGGGTAATTTTTCTTATTATTACTACAGACCAGGTCTCGCTCTTGCTCAGGCTGGTCTCCAACTCCTGAGCTTAAGTGATCAGCCTGCCTCGGCCTCCCAGTGTGCTAGCAGTAGAGGTGTGAGCCACTGCAGCTGGCCCTTATTGAAGTTTTTTTTTTTTTTTTTTTTGGAGACAGCGTCTCACCATGTTGCCCTCAATAGAGTGCTGTAGCGTCACAGCTCACAGCAACCTCAAACTCCTGAGTTTGAGTGATTCTCTTGCCTCAGCCTCCCAAGTAGTTGGGACTACAGGCGCCTGGCCACAAAGCCCAGCTATTTTTTTGTTGTAGTTGTTGTTTGGCAGGCCCAGGCTGGATTCGAACCCACCAGCTCTGGTGTATGTGGCCAGCACCTTAGCCACTGGGCTACAGGCGCTGAGTCCTTAATGAAACTTTTTAATGGAGAAGTGAGGATTCTGAAATCTCAAGATTGGGCCTTAAAGCTAAATGCCCATGACCTCAGACCATGGTTGTGCCCCCTGGGGAAGGAGGCTGGTGGGCTGACAAATGCTTCTTGTGAGAAAATATTAACCACATCTAAAGATTTCTTGGTTTCATCATCATTGTTTAGCATAAGGCATGTTATCTGTAACTTAATTGGTGAGTGATTAATGAAAAAATGAATAAATGGTACTATATTATCTAGTTTAATTTGGTATTATGTAGTGGCTTGATCAAAATATTTATATGGCTGCTTTATTGCTTGATTGCTTCCTTTTTTTAATCCAAAGATACATGAAAAATGAACACAACTATATGAGTAATTAAAATAAAAATATTTGCAGGATTAGTCCAATATTTAATGTTTCAGGTAAAAGACTGTACTTTCTGACATTACAAAGCAAGTCAATTATCCACCTCAAGTGTAGACCTAATAAAAATTTTTTCCATAGGCTCGGCGCCTGTAGCTCAGTGGTTAGGGTCCTGGCCACACACAATGGGGCTGGCGGTTTGAACCCAGCCTAGGCCTCCTAAACAACAATGACAACTACAACAAAAAAAATAGTTGGGTGTTGTGATAGTCTCAGCTACTTGGGAGGCTAAGGCAGGAGAATTGCTTTAGCCCGAGAGTTTGAGGTTGCTGTGACCTGTGATGCCACGGCACTATACCCAGGGCGACTCTGTCTAAAAAAAAAAAAAAAAAAAAAATTTTCCATAATAAAGATATCTTGAAAAGGGAAAAAAAAAAAAAACCCCAATGAATAAATGACACAGTGGTCTGATATCCGCCTAATTCTTCTCAGGCTTATTAAAATCAAAGGGAGGGAGAAAATAATATATTTAAAAAATGCACAGAGAAATTCCTATAAAGTGTAGCAAGTTGGTGGAAATTAGAAAGTGAAGTATCTTTCGAGAGACTTGCAGGGTGGTAGTAAGATCATCTTTTTCTTTCTTTTTTTTTTTTTTTTTTTTTTAGACAGTTTTACTTTGTCGCCCTTGGTAGAGTGCTGTGGCCTCACAGCTCACAACAACCTCAAACTTTTAGGCTCAAGTGATTCTTTTGCCTCCCAAGTAGCTGGGACTGCAGGCACTCGTCACAACACCTGGCTATTTTTTTCTTTTTTTAAGAGACAGAATCTTGCTCTTGTTCAGTCTGGTCTGGAACCCCTGAGCTCAGGCACTCCACCTGCCTTAGCCTCCCAGAGTGCTAGGATTACAGGTGAGCCACCACGCCTGGCGTTAAGATCATCTTTAATAAAGAAATGAAACTGCTGAGAAAGCATTGAAATCATGATTATAATGCAGAAAATAAAAATGCATTTTCCTTCCTGTGTGCATAACCCGGTTAGCACAATGGAAGGGGTGTCCTAAGTAAATCAGGTCTACAGGGGGTCATTTTATCTTCAAAAGAGATGTATTCTTGATGCTGAAATTTATCACTGACATCCATATCCTGGGGTTTAGGCCTTCATTTTGTCCTCTTTGAGGCTTGTTCTGTTTGTTTTAAAAGAAGGGATGATGGGGTCTTGCTGTGTTGTCTGTGAATTCCTAGAATCAAGTGAGGCTCTGGTCTTAGCCTGCCCCATATCTGAGATTATAGGTGTACACCACTGTGCCTAGCCTAGGCTAGTTGGTGTTACCTAATTTACCTACCTTACATCTGACTTTTGCTTTAACCAGTTCATCTCATGTTTGTTTATTCTTTGGAATACATGCTGTGAATCAAGATATTGTTAGCTAGCAAATAAAATGTTAGTGGCAGAAAAAACCCAAAATACATATGGTAGGTCTGCTCAAACTGGGGAAAATACCGTGTGATCGCTTATGCTTACTAGTCAAAAACATTCCTTGGGATCCCTGTGTTCTGCACTGCAGTTACATCTTAAATATAAAAATACCTGTATTTCTAAGACGATGTTATTACTAGTCAGTTAGATGGGGGAGCTGCAAAACTATATATTCCTGTATAGACTATGAAAGGTGTTAGAATCTGCTCTGTTTAGTACCTGACTATTCAGTAGTAAAATATACACAATGTTCTAGACTTAATGAACTGACTACAGATAAAAACTGTACTTTTTGTTGTTTTTCATGGACAAGCAACATTTTAATAGATGGCCACTTTGCCAAGGGAAAGGGGAATTGTCAAGGTGACTTATTCTTTTGAGAAATTTCTCATGGTAATTAGAAGCCAGTGAATTAGAATGATAATTAGAAGCCAGTGAAAGATAATCTCCTTCTGGAAAAGCTGGGGATGGGGTGTAATACGTGTATGGGATGGGAGCAGTGAACACTTATACCAACAAATCTTCTTAGTTTCTCTAAATGGGAAATCTTACCTTATCCTCTAAAGGAAAAATAAGCATGTGGATAATGTGGAATCATAAAAAATATGTTTTATGTTGAATCCATATAGTTCCTGCTCATATGTGTTTCATTATATTCTCTTTTGTCTGTATTTTTCCATTCACAGTTCTTGTTTCCATAGACAGCCTAATTTACTTATGTCCATGTTTGTACATTTCCTTGTGGATTCTAGTCTCTGTGTGTGTGTGTGTGTGTGTGTGTGTGTGTGTGCGCACTGGGACTACAGGTGCCCACACAACCCCCCCTGCACAGTTTTTCTATTTTTTGTAGAGATGGGGTCTCACTGTTGTTCAGGGTGTTCTTAAACTCCTGACCTTGAGCGTGCCTCTTACCTTGGCCTCCCAGAGTGCTAGGATTACAGGCATGAGCCTGGACTCATGCCTGGACTGTGTGTATATTTTTAATTTATATAAATTGTATCTTGGTAATTAATCATTTCTAACCTTTTCACTTAATATTCTGTCATTAAGAGCTAGCTAATGCTGGTGTGGTGGCTCACACATGAGCTGTGATGCCACGGTGCTCTAGCCAGGGTGATGTAGTGAGACTCTGTTGGAAAAAAAAAGTAAAAGAGCTATCTATGTTACTGTGGTGTGTCTGGCTATCAACATGTAGTCCGTGGGGATCATCAGCCACATCCATTTCCCAAGCCATTTCCCAAGGTTGCCTCCAGCTTGCCTGCTTTTAGGAACATCCTTTTACATGTTCTCCAATGGATCTATATGAGACTTCTTGGAAAATACACCCCAGAGTGAGATCGCTGGATTTTCTGCATACTTAATTCTTCTAAGTTCTGCTAGGCTGCTCTCCAGACTGGCTGTGTTGGTCTACATTCCAACAAGCATACTTGAGGGTTCAGATTTTCTTTGGCATTATTTAATACTCTTAATTATTGCCCATTTACTGCCCATTTAAAGTGCTACTTTTTAAAAAAAAAACCCTCATATTTCTCTGATAGCTAATGAGTTTGAGCATCTCTTCCTATACTTGCTGGTTGGTTATTCAGCTTCCTTTCCATTGATTATATCTTCTGTTTATTTTTCTGTTTGGTTTCTTAATTGATTTGTGAGAGTTCCTTGTACAATCTAGATTTTAGTCCCTTTTGGTTTGGGACATTGAAAACTCTTTTCCCAATACATCATCTATTATTTTTGCCCATGATGACCTTAATTTAACAGAAATCCTCAGTTTTTATATAATCAAATTAATTTTTAAAATAATTAGTGGGCTTTTTGAGTCTTAAGAAGCTCCACATATATCATTGTGGAAAAGATTACATTTTTTCCCCTAGAAAGTTAGAATATCTTTTGAACATGAACTTTTACGTCTATAACTCCCTATCCCCCACTACACCTCATGCTCCCATCAGTCTCATGATTCAGCCACCCACTTAAGCTCACACAATCTTATTTTAGTCAGGGTGGACTGCAGCTGTATCCTTTTAGGAAAGGAATTCAGTTTGGCATATAGGTTGGGGATTAGTCCTCTGTCTTCTCATTCCTCATTTGAAATGCCTCCATTTAATTGTCCAGCGAATAGGGCGGCACCTGTGGCTCAGTGAGTAGGGCACTAGCCCCATATGCCGAGGGTGGCAGGTTTGAACCCCGCCCTGGCCAAACTGCAACAAAAAAATAGCCAGGTGCTGCAGTGGGAGGTGGGCATGTGTAGTCCCATTTACTCAGGAGGCTGAGGCAAGAGAATCGCCTAAGCCCTTTAGGAGGTTGCTGTGAGCTGTGACAACACAGCACTCTACCGAGGGTTATAAAGTGAGAATCTGTCTCTAAAAAAAAAAAAAAAATTGTCTAGCAAATAAGGCCATTTTTGTCCTAGTATGAACAACTGAGAGCTTTAGGCTTTACATGATATTTCTTTTATTTTTTATTTTTATTTTTTTGTTGCAATTTCTGGCCAGGGCTGGGTTTGAACCCACTACCTCTGGCATATGGGGCCGGCGCCCTACTCCCTTTGAGCCACAGGCTCCGCCCACTTTACATGATATTTTTTCACAGCTCACTGGACTTTGTAGTATACAGAGCGCAATCTTTAGAGTTTCAATCCTAGCTATATAGTATCAACGTAATAGGAGTAGCCTACATTTATTAGATGTTTACTATATATTGAGCATGCATGTCTCATTTCATGACCGTGTGACTTGAGAGTCCCAGCTCTTCACACATGACCTCATGTTATTATCATAGTTTTGGTGATGAAAGCACAGTAGTGTTTCCCCATTTTGCTGAAACAGGCAAAATCTTGTCAAAAATTCCCTACCTATTTAGGGGCGCTATAATTAAAATCCAGATTTCTAGGCTTTTCTTACCCTGCCACAATTAGCTTAATCATATCAAACTAAGTGGTTGGTAGCTGATAGTCAGTCATGTCTGGGGAGTGTCCAAATTAATGCCACCTCTAAATTTGCTTTGTTGACTGTAGTTTGAAATGACTGGCCCACTCCCTGATTACATCAATCTCTCTGTTGTACATGCTTCACTAATCCCTGCATTTTCTCTGTATTTCCCAAGAAGTTATTTCCTTTGGTACTTGAAGTGCGTACTACTGATCGGATCATTGAATCTTACCTTGGTTCCTTTATCAGGAAGTGTTTTCTCTCATCTACAAATTCCATAAACACATTTAGCCAATGAGCTGGCTTTGGAAAGGAGAAACATACTGTCCTTTAGGAAGGAAACCAGGGGCTTGGCTCCTGTAGCACAGTGGTTATGGTGCTAGCCATGTACACTGAGGGTGGCGGGTTCGAATCCAGCCTGGACCAGCTAAACCACAATGACAGCTATAACAAAACAAATAGCCAGGTGTTATGGTGGGTGCCTGTAGGCCCAGCTACTCCGGAGGCTGAGAGCAAGAGAATTACTTAAGCCCACGAGTTTGAAGTTGCTGTGAGCTGTGATGGCACATCACTCTACTGAGGGCGACATAACGAGACTCTGTCTCAGAAAAAAAAAAAAAAAAAGAAAGAAAGAAACCAGATACTGGATGTTGCAGATTTCCCCTGCAGGTTACTAGAATGGTCTTCCTGGAACCTAATAGCTCTTTGGCCACCACCTGGCCCCTGATCCTATGTTGTGCTCCTGAGCTCTGGACAGTAAGACAAGGCAGGGTTATAAGCATGTACTCAGTGTCAGCTTACAAATACTCTTGCATTACTGGTTTGGGTTTTAAATGACCTTTGCCTTCTCTTTCTCATTTTCCCTCACTTTTTTTTTTGTCATCTCAATTAAGGAAATGTTTATGGAACATTTAAGTCCCAGGCACTATTCTTGCTAGGCATGGAGATGAGTTAGTGTAGACAGTCTTTTCCTCCAAAGAGTTCAAGTAACTTAGAACCGGCCTCATTTGAGTTTTGCTCCACTCTTCAGCGAGCACAGAAGAAATGTTGAGCAGGGCAAGCAACTGTTTTAAAATTGTCCTATAGGAGGATTACTCTGATAGTGGTGCATGGATGGGAGATGTTGTGGCTGTGGCGATCGTGTGCTCTTCCTCAGGTGCATGGATGGATTGGAACACTGCGTGACCAAGTACAGCTGTAATTTTGAGGGAGGATACCTGGGAAAAGTAAAGTCGAAAAAAAAAAGCAAGGCTTCTCAGAGAAGCCCAAGGACACTCCTGCAAGGTCCTCCCCGTGGTAGCTCAGCTCTTAAGAATTTGTAAAACTTAGTTCCTGGGTCCTTGAAACTAACACTTGCTGCTTGCTCCTGCTTCTGTAAACCCTGCGCATAATTTCACACCTCCAGTGAGAAATAATGTGGTAATTCCTTTGTCTGTCTACTTGTGAGTCCAATAAAAGGACAGGGACTGAGTTGATGGGGGGCTTATTACTTTAAGGCTGATGGCCTACGTAGTTTCCCCACTGGCAAATAAAATTCCTTCCCCTATAATCTTTGGTGAGAGTCTGTTGGTTTCAATTGCCAGGTCCTGCAACAATTTCTTTTCTTTTCTTTCTTTCTTTCTTTCTTTTTTTTTTTTTTTTTGAGACAGACTTTTACTATGTTGCCCTTGGTAGAGTGCTGAGGCATCACAGCTCACAGCAACCTCAAACTCTTGGTCTTAAGCAATTCTCTTGCCTCAGCCTCCCAAGCAGCTGGAACTACGGGCGCCTGCCACACCACCTGGCTATTTTTTGTTGTTGTTGTTGTAGTTGCCATTGTTTAGCTGGCCTGGGCCGGGTTCCTACCTATGGGTGCATGTGGCCTGTGTCCTACCCACTGAGCTATGGGCGCCGCCCTGCTGCAGCAATTTCTTACCTTTGTGGTACACTTGATCATTTACTCCACATCTATGAGTTTATTTGTATGGATGCAAACTGAAGCTCACAGTGGATTTGTGGTGGTTAGCACGTGTGAGAAGGGCTGGAAGAAAGGGGTTGGCTGTGGTGGCAGGTGGTGGGACCAGTGTGAATGGCATTTTGGAGGCCAAATTTGTAAAATTTGGGATCTGAGTAGATGCAGGTTATCAAGGAGAATAAGGAGTTAGGTATACTGAGCTTTTAAGGTTATATACTTCTGGGAACCGTGTTGCCATTTATAGAAATAGAGACACGAGGGAAGGAATATAGCAAGTTTGGTTCTGAGCAGTAGATGAGGGAGAGGCAGATGTGTATTCTAGGTGGTGATATCAGGTGCATAGTTTGAACTCCGGGTTGAAGATTGGGGCCTGGTGTTTTTTGATAATAAGATCTTGGGTGACTTTGGAGCGCAGTTTCAGGAGAGTAATGGAGAAGAAAGTCACATCAGGAAGAGAAGGAATTGGTGGGTTTTCCACACCTGGAAATTAAGTACACACAGAACACATGGTAAAAAAATCACAAACAAGAAGGAATAGTGGGGCTCCACGCCTGTAGCTCAGCATCTAGGGCGCCAGCCACACATACCCCAGAGCTGGTGGGTTCTCATCCAGCCTGGGCCTCGCAGACAACAACAACAAAACAAAAAAGAAAACATAGCCAGGTGGTGTGGTGGGCTCCTGTCCCAGCTACTTGGGAGGCTGAGGCAGGAGAATCGCTTAAGCCCAAGAGTTTGAGGTTGCTGTGAGCTGTGATGCCACGGCACTCTACTGAGGGTGACAGAGTGAGACTATCTCAAAAAAGAAAAAAAAAAAAGAATAGTGGGCAGAAAGGTATAACTACGAGAAAGGGAAAGGGTAGAGGGGAGTAGTAGGAGGTGTTGTGGTTTGGTGGTCATATGCTCTCCCTCAGGTGGAGGGAGGCGGGGATGGAGCGAGCCCATCTGCCAGAGGACTTTGATGTCGGGAGGGTGTGAATTTGCAGAGTCTCCAGTAAAACACTTCTTTGTATAGGACTGGGTGAGATCACTGGTAGAGTGAGGACAGAAAAGACTTAATGCTAAAAGAAAGCAGAAGTTGGGACAACAGATGTCAGAAATATTGTAGGAAGTCAAGAAAAGGTTAACAGAAGAAGAGACTCAGCATTATGAATTGTTGGTCGGGCTCAGTGGCTCACGGCTGTAATCCCAGCACTCTGGGAGGCTGAGGCAGCCAACTGTCTGGGCTCACAGGTTTGAGAACAGCCTGAGCTAGAGCAAGAGCTCGTCTCTAAAAATAGCCAGGTGTTGTGGCGGGCACCTGTAGTCCCAGCTACTCGGGAGGCTGAGGCAAGAGAATCACTTGACCGTAAGAGTTTGAGGTTGCTGTGAGCTGTGACGTCATGGCACCTACCAAGGGTGACAAAGTAAGACTCAGTCTCAAAAAAATAAAAAAGGTATGAATTATTTATTTATTTATTTATTGACAGTATCTCTGTTGCCCTGGGTGCCATGGCTTTGTGATAGCTCACAGCAAGCTCTTGGTCTCAGGTGATCCTTTTGCCTCAGCCTCCCGAGTAGCTGGGATTACAAGCACCGGTCACAAGGCTTGGCTGATTTTTCTATTTTTACTAGAGAAGGGGTCTCACTCTTGCTCAGGTTGGTCTCAAACTCCTAAGCTCAAGCAATTCACCTGCCTCAGCCTCCCAGAGTGCTAGGATTACAGGTGTGAGCCACCGTGTCCAGCTAACATGAATACTTAGTGACTTCAGTCAGCGCCATTTTGTCACTTTCTGGTAGATCTTATAAACTAGAAAGTAGGGTTGGAAGGGGTAAGCATCGGGTCCTTTTCAGGGCTGGGAATTAGAAGTCCAGGAGCGTGGAGAGAGTTGAGACGTTGCGGGTGTTGGCCAGTTACGATCTCACAGATGGAACAGAAGTGAAACTATTTGCAGGCTGTTATTAGTGCTGGCACTGGGGGTGGGAGGGAGGCAGTCAAAACTAACATTTTAAAAGGCAGTTAGGAATTTCTGATGGTTTTTGATCCATAAAAGTCCTGCTAATGGAGCATCTGCACAGAATTACCAAGGAAAGAGACCTCTGAGGACTTTCTTTCACACCCTGGCCTAGCCTTTTATCACTGGAGAATAGCTACAGCCTACTTTGACCTTGGTTTGGTGCTGCACTAGTAATTTTATGCTATGTACAACCTTTTATTGTTTTAGACTTTTTTTTTTTTTTTTTGAGACAGAGTCTGAGTTTGTCGCCTGGGTAGAGTGCTGTGGCGTCACAGCTCACAGCAACTTCCAGCTCTCAGGCTTAGGCGCTTCTCTTGCCTCAGCCTCCAGAGTAGCTGGGACTACAGGCACTTGCCACAACACCCGGCTGTTTTTTGTTGCAGTTTGGCCAGGGCCAGGTCCGAACCCGCCACCCTTGGTATATGGGGCCGGTGCCCTACTCACTGAGCCATAGGCGCTGCCCTGTTTTAGACATTGTTATGCGTTAATGAGAACCTGGGTTAACATTTTCCTAATGTTCTAGAGTTATGAGTGTGTCTTTTATGAACTCCATTTACTTCCTCTTGTGATTTATTATAAATCACACTAAATTCCCCTGTACACATCTTTTTTTAACCTTTTATTCTTTGAAGTCAGATTTTCATTTTTCTTTAAAGCAGGTCTAAAGAAAACCCTGAGGGATGAGATTGAAGCCATTCTGCAGAAGAGGATTATGGTGCTAGATGGAGGGATGGGGACCATGATCCAGCGTCACAAGCTAAGTGAAGAACACTTTCAAGGTCAAGAATTTAAAGATCATGCCAGGCCACTGAAAGGCAACAATGACATTTTAAGTATAACCCAGCCTGATATCATTTACCAAATTCATAAGGTAGAGTATTCCCGGGTTCTTTTATATATTCATTTCATTATTATGCAAGCTGTTTCATGTACTAAGGGACAACTACTCTGCCAAATGCTCCTGAGAATACGGAAGATAGAGGTGATTTATTCAGAAAGCAAGTATTGAACACCAAGTAGCCGTCATGCACCCTGTTGGGGACTCAGGAGGAGGATATGAGTAAGGTCAGTTTTTTGCCCTTGAGGCGTTTAAACTGCAGTGAAAACAACCATAAATCCTGGACAAATCAGAGTTTTCACATTCACTATCTTATTTTAAGTCAGTAGGACAGCCCTGATGAAGAAATAGTGAAAGGTAATATCTTAGCTCAGGCTGCTATAACAAATTGCCATAGACTGGATGGCTTAAACAAGTACTAGACACTGGAAGTCCATCTTCCAGGTGCCACAGGTAAGCAGACATTCCCATTTGATCATATTCCAGATTGCTGTTTATTTCCTCCAGAGATAACCACTGGTGTTAGTTGGTGTGTGTCTTTCCAGATCATTTTGTTATGCCTTTGTATATAAGTATATGTGGGTGAATATGTGTAGAAAACTCACAGTGCTGTTTGTATGTGTGTGTTTTATGGTGTCAAGCTTTACATATCATTCTATTTTACTTTCCTACTCAACCGTACTTTGTAAGATCTTTCCATGTCAGTATACGTAGATATACATAGTGTTTTTTAGTGGTCATGTTAGCTTGTAATAAAACGAATATGTTGTAGTTGTTTAGCTATTTTCCTATTGATGGTATTTAGAATGTTTGTGACTTACTGTTATTAGAAATACGTATATCTTGGTTTCATTTCCCACGTGTTTTGCAAACATTGTTCATCACTTTAGGAGGTACTGAGTTTACTTACTTTTGGAAAATCTAGGTGGTCATGAGATTTCAGGGTTCTGGTCAAATTGAGAGTGAAGCCAGGAAGATGGTTTTCAAATAGGAAGAAGAGTAGACCCCTAAGTGTTCAAGATTCTACCCTGTTTCCCCGAAAATAAGACAGTGTCTTATATTAATTTTTGCTCCCAAAGATGCGCTAGGTCTTATTTTCAGGGGATGTCTTATTTTTCCATGAAGAAGAATACGGTACACATTTATTGTTCGCCATGTCTGGTCCACTCTGATCCTCCTGTTCTTCTACACGCATCTGCGAAAGTCTCCTCCTCTCTTCCGCCCTGCGCTCACTGCTCTGCCTCCACACAGCAGTGGCATCAGGACTCTGCCTAATGTCACTGATTGCTAGAGGCCAGTCGGGTGGCCCTAGCAACCAGTTTACCTTAATTTTTATTCCGAGACAGAACCTGGGGGGGGAGAGGGCTTATTTTCGGGGGATGCCTTATATTTCACCCAGAAGGAAACCTGTAAGTAGGTCATATTTTCGGAAGATGTTTTATTTTTGGGGAAACACGGTAGTAAGGGTGCAGATCTGGTTCAGTGGGACTGGCAGAAATGGGCTGAAAAAATTGTCAGAATTTGAGATGTCAGAGAGAGTGCAGTTCTTCAAGCAGAGAGAAGATAAAAGAACAGAACCAATGTTTGTTAGTGCTCACAATGTGCCAGATATTTGGTTTGTTATCTTGAAATTAGCATATAACTACCCTATGAGGTAGGGCTATAATATTTTCAGGTGAGACTCAGAGTTTAAGTAGCTTAATTAAACTCATATAACTTCATGTTAATTTTGTCTGAATTTAAGTTCTGTGGTTAGATATATAAAACACATGCCTTGCTGTGAAATTCTTACACTTTTCTGCATCTCTAGCCTCTCTAGTGCACTCTACCTTTACCCTTAGTAAATGGTCAAAAGATGGTGTGGTGGTGGTGATAAAAGGACATGTTTATTGGTGGGGGACAGGAACTCTGAAACTCCTAAGAATTGACAGTATTATCCTTTTTACAGGAATACTTGCTGGCTGGGGCAGATATCATTGAGACAAATACTTTTAGCAGCACCAGTATTGCCCAAGCTGATTATGGCCTTGAACACTTGGTAAGAATTCCATTTTCCAGTTATCTGAGACGTTCACGAGCATTTGCTGCATTGGTAGTTGCTGGTGAAAAAGTCCAGAGAAGCTGCAGAGTCAAGCTAGTGTCTAGTTACCTGTTGTGGTGAGATGGAAAACGGTTTGAACCTCTTCTGCTTATGAACACCGCAGCCCATTCATTTTCCAGCTGGCTTCTTTTAGGGGCAAGTAATAATCAAATAAAATGATGCTGATTATGCAGCAGCTGTTGATAAAGGCATAGTCATTGGCTATATGTACACAGTATTGTGAGCCCTTTGTAGGTATTGAGTGGTAGATTTGATAGTGGTAGGTTTCCTTCTATTTAAAAAAATTATGGCAAAATGCATACAATATAAAATTCGCCATCTTAATTGTTTTTAAGTATATGGTTCAATGGCATTACGTACATTCACAGTGTTGTGCTACCATCCCCATCATTCATCTCCAGACCTTTCTCATCTTCTCAAACAAACTCTGTACCCATTAGAAAATAACTCCCCATTCCTACCCACCCCCCAGCCCATAGCATACTCTACTTTGTATCTCTATGAATTTGACCATGGTAGACTTCATATAAGTTCAGTCGTAGTATATTTGGACTTTTGTGATTAACTTGTTTTGCTTAGCATAGTGTCTTCAAGGTTCATCATGTGTTGCCTTTTTTTTTTTTTTTGAGATGAGTCTTATTTTGTTGCCCTCAGTAGAGTGTTGTGGCATCATAACTAACAGCAACCTCAAACTCTTGGAGTCAAGCGATTCTCTTGCCTCAAGCCTCCCAAGTAGCAGGGGCTACAGGTGCCTGGCTGTTTTTAGAGACGGGGTCTCACTCTGGCTCAGGCTGGCCTCGAACTTGTGAGCTCAGGCAATCCACCTGCATTGGCCTTCTGGAGTGCTAGGATTACAGGGGTGAGCCACTGTACTTGACCAGAATTTCTTTCCTTTTAAAGATTGAATAATATGCTATTACATGTATGCCACATTTTGTTTATCATTCATTGTTGAATATTTGAGTTGCTTCTGCCTTTTTGCTGTTGTGAATATATAGTGTTGCTGCTGTGAACATGTGTGTTCAAATATCTGAGTCTTTGCATTCACTTATTTTGTGTACATGATATATAGGCAGAAGTAGAATTGTTGGATCATACAGTAATACTACGTTTAGTTTTTTGAGGAACTCCCATACTAGTTTTCATGGAGGCTGTGCCATTTTACATTCCCATCAGAATGGGAGAATAAGGGTTTCAATATTTCCATATCCTTGCTAACACTTTTTGTGTTTTTTTTTTTTTTGTTTGTTTTTTGAGACAATCTCACTGTGTTGCTCTTGGTAGAGTGCTGTGGTGTCACAGTTCACAGCAACCTCCAACTCTTAGGCTTAAGTGATTCTCTTGCCTTAGCCTCCCAAGTACCTAGGACCATAGGCGCCCACTACAACGCCCGGCTATTTTTTTGTTGCAGTTGTCATTGTTGTTTAGCAGGCCTGGGCTGGATTTGAACCTGCCAGCTTTGGTGTATGTGGCTGACACCGTAATCACTGTGCTATGGGTGCTGAGCCCTTGCTAACACTTTTGGTCTTCTATTTTTTTGATAATAGCCATCCTAATATGTATGGATGGAAGATTTGGTTTTCTTTTAATCATCATGATTTTTCCATATTTAAATTTTGTAAAATGTTCAATGATGGGTATACATGGTAAATTCTGATGTTGTCATTTCTGTGTGGATATTTCTGGATGCTTCTGTTTTCATGTAAGTACTCCCAAGTGCTCTAGCACATACTTTTCTTATGACACTGGGACATTGAGAGACCGAGCACCATTTGGGTTATCAAGGGAAAATGAAATACTGTTCTAGTTACTTTCATGTTATTTTAGAGCAGGAGTTGGAAAACTTTCTTTCTTTTTTTTTTTTTAGAGACAGAGTCTTACTTTATCCTCCTCAGTGGAGTGCTGTGGCATCACAGCTTACAGCAACCTCCAACTCTAGGGCTTAAGTGATTCTCTTGCCTCAGCCTCCCAAGTAGTTGGGACTATAGGTGCCTGCCACAACGCCCAGCTATGGAAAACTTTTTTCTAAAGGGCCAGATAGTAAATATTTTGGCTTTGTTGGCTATATATAATCTCTTGCAACTACTCAATTCTGTCATTATAGTGCAAAAACAGCCACAGACAATATGTAAACAAATGGGTATACTGTATTCCAATAAAACTTTATTTACAAAAACAGGTAGTGGGCTAGATTTGTCCTATGAGCCATAGTTTGCCAACCCCTATCTTTTTTAAATTACTGTATATAAAGAGCTAAGACACATAGGATCTGTGTTATCTTAGAATTGGAATTGATCTTGAAGATCACAAGTCTAGGGCCTCCTGACCTGGCCATGAGCCTCCTCACATCCTGGTAAACACTGTGTATATATGCGCTTTTGATTTCTTGGTGAGCGGGGTCATTATTCTTTATTAAATTCTTAAGAGGTTAATAATCTACATAAATTCAGAGCTACTGATTCCAGTGATTGTACAGTGAAGGAAATCAAGGCCTGGGAAAGTTGCTATGGGAACTTACTGGCCAGGCAGTGACAGAGCCTTATCCTTGAATCTAAAGCCTATGCTTTTTGCATTCCTATATATTTTTTCTTTTCCTTTCTTCTGTTTTTCCCTTCTTGCCTCATCCTCCTCATCCTACTCTCCTCCCCCTTTTCCCCTGCCTCTTCCTTCTCTTCCTCCTTCTCCTTCCCCTCCTCCCCCTCCTCGCTGAGCTCACAGCAACCTCAAACTCCTGGGTTCAAACAGTCCTACTGCCTCAGCCTCCTGAGCAGCTGGTACTACAGAAGTCCACCACCACACCTGGCTAATTTTTCTATTTTTAGTAGAGACAGGGAATTGCTTACTCAGGCTGGTCTTAAACTCCTAAGCTCAAACAGTCCTCCTGTCTTGGCCTCCCAGATTGCTAGGATTACATAAGCCACTGTGCTCAGTCTTCTATTTTCCTTAATTCTCAGAATATTTACCTACATCAGCTTATCCCTTGATATAACAAATGTTCAGAGCTTGCTCTTTTTACCAGTTCCCAAGGATTCTTGCTTTTCCCTACTGCCTTTCAAAGCTGGGACTGATAAGCCTTCTTCGCTAAGATTTCACTGAGACCTCAGATCAATTCATTCGACATGTCCTTCCTGAATAAAACTGGGTAGATGATTATTCATTACTTTTTGTATGAAGGAAAAGAAGGACCAGCTAACATTTGTGGTTGACATATTAGGCCTACCAGATGAACAAGTGCTCTGCAGGAGTGGCCAGGAAAGCTGCCGAGGAGATAACTCTCCAGACAGGTGAGGAATGTTCTTCTGTTTCTGCACATGATTCCTTTATGCACATGATTCCTTTAATGTTCTCAGCTATCATGTGCTGTCCTTATTGCTGTTTGTCCTTATATGACCTTTGGCTTATGAGCAACACTGCAGACGTTGTATTTTACTTGCTTGTAAGTTACTTTTCTGCGGCTTCATAATTAAGCTTCAACATCTTTGAATCAGTGCTGTCCCTGTAGGCCTTGGGCTCAGAATTTCTGCTGATGGTTATGACCTAACTTTGTAGCTAGGACTTCTTTGTATATTGAGAGCTAACATGATTTTGCTGCTTTTGGAAGCACATTATCAGGTTGTTAAGTAACAGCTGTCTGTTTTGATTATTTTGGATACTGTAGCCTAAAAGAGAGAGGTTTTTTTTTTGGTTTTTTTTTTTTGAGACAGAATTTCACTCTGTCGCCCTGGCTAGAGTGCTGTGACATCCTAGCTCACAGCAACCTCAAACTCTCAGGCTCAAGCAATCCCCTTGCCTCAGCTTCCAAAGTAGCTGGGACTACAGGTGCCCATTGTGTTTTTAAAGGCCACCCTTCTCCCCATGATTGTCTTACTTAGATGGGGCTTACTTAGATTTGCCTTTTGCTTATTTTTCCCTTTATGCTACTGATGTCCTTGAAGGCTCTATGCAGCACACAAATGAGTGTGGCATTAGATTTAGTGTTGGTGGAACTTGAAAAGTGACTCCTAGAATAACTAGCCTTCTGGCTGGCTGCCATCAGAACACTTGGGCACTGGTGGGAGGGAAAGGATTAGAAGAAATATTTTGAGCCCCCGAAGATTTGGAAATGTAAAGTTATCACCAAGAGTAAAGTACAGTTGGGCTTGGTGCCTGTAGCACAGTGGTTATGGCGCTAGCCACATATACTGAGGCTGGCGTGTTCGAACCCGGCCTGGGCCTGCTAAACAAAGACAAATGCAACAAAAAATAGCTGGGCATTGTGGTGGGTGCCTGTAGTCCCAGCTACTTGGGAGGCTGAGGCAAGAGAATTGCTTAAGCACAGGAGTTTGAGGTTGCTGTGAGCTGTGACATTATAGCACTCTACCAAGGACAACATAGTGAGACTCTTGTCTCAAAAAAAAAAAAAAAGTAAAGCACAATTGTTACGGAGTTACTTACACACAATATACTAATGAAAACCAAAACAATGTACAGGAACTCTGTTTCTGAGAGATAATGTTTAAATCCATGTTACCCCAGTGGAATCACAGGTCAGAGGATATCAAATCAGTTAAAGCAAGGAACTCTTTTTTTTGTTGTTGTTGTTGAGTCAGGATCCCACCCTGTGCCCCTGAGCAGAGTGCAGTGGGTGTGGTAGCTCACCACAACCTTAGACTCGGGCTGCGGGCACCCCGCTGCTTCAGCCTCTGGAAGCCACTGGGATTACAGGCGCTTGCCGTGGCGCCCGGCTGGGTTTTCCATTTTTTTCATGAGTTGGGGTCTCACTGTTGCTCAAGTGAGTCACGAACTTTTTTTTTTTTTTTTTATGCCCACTTCATTGCACAGCTTTGGGGAAGATCAAGAATGTTTGGGCCTCTAACCGGTTCAAAGGCTGGATTATAAACAAATTGGTAGTCTTCCCTAGTTAAATTACAAAGCACAGTCCAGATTATTGAGTGGCTTCAATCACGAAAGGTAATGAGTAGCATGACCCCTGGCTTCTGTTATGTTAGTGAACAAACCTTACTAGGCCATTTTAAAACACCTAAACTCCAACCTAAAGGAGAGAGAGTTTTTTTTTTTTTTTTTTTTTCTTGAGACTGAGTCTCAGTCTGTCACCCTGGGTTGAGTGCCATGGCATTATGGTTCACAGCAACCTCAACCTCCTGGGCTCAAGCAATCTTGTCTCAGCCTCCTGAACAGCTGAGACTAAAGGCACCTTCCACAATGCCTGGGTAGTTTTTTTATTTTTATTTTTAGTAGAGATGGTGTCTCCTCTTTGCTTAGGCTGAGCTCAGGTGATCCACCCACCTTGGCCTCCCACAGTACTAGGATTATAGGCGTGAGCCACCTTGCCTGGCCTAAAGGAGAGATTATTAGTTATTTAAGAAATATTTAATCTGCTTCATACTTAAATTATAGACTTTATAATTGCTAATCTGGATTTAATATTTTCCCCCAGTGAAGGGCCTGCAGTGTTGTACTAGAAAGTGTTTCAAGTTGAATGCTAAAGCTGGGTGCGGTGGCTCAAAAAAAAAAAAGTTGAATGCTACTTTGAGGCAATTTTGCAAACCTGTGTTAAGTTTATGACCTTTAAAGTTTATTTATTTATTTATTTATATTTTTTGAGACAGAGTCTCACTTTGTTATCCTTGGTAGGGTGCTGTGGCATCATAGCTCACAGTAACCTCAAACTCCTGGGCTGACGCGATCCTCTTGCCTCAGCCTCCCAAGTAAATGGGACAGTAGTCGCCACAAGGCCCAACTATTTTTTTAGAGATAGGATCTTACTCTTGCTCAAGCTGGTCTTGTACTTCTGAGCTCAGGTGATCTGCCCTGCTCAGCCTCCTAGAGTGCTAAGATTATAGGCATGAGCCACTGCCGGCCCTCTTTTAAGCTTTTTTTAGAATAGGAAGAGAGATAATTTGTCCAAACACAGCTGTGGTGTTAGGAAAGGATTGCTTATTGAAATGCTTGAAGTCAGATCTGTGAGAATTCATTTCTTTGAATTGGAATCGGCTTAGTGATAATTTGTGTGTATTTTCTATATGACAAAATTTCTTCAGTGAGATCTGGGAAAACCCCCATGATCAAATGTTTATTAACAAAAACTATGAATCATCCCCCTAAAATGAGATAAAGACTATAAATAGCCTCTTCTTTAGTAGAGGTCAAGTTTTGTTGTCAAGTATAGGAAAAAAATTGGGTTTTTAGAGCTTTTTGGATTTCAGAGTTGTGGACAAAGGATTATAGAACTGTGTTTTAGGAAAAATCTTACAGTCTATTGATTGACAACAAAAAGGTTACGTCATTTAAATTTCATACTTGTTTTTCTTTTCCTAAAGGAATTAAGAGGTTTGTGGCAGGAGCTCTGGGCCCAACTAATAAGACACTCTCTGTGTCCCCATCTGTGGAAAGACCAGATTATAGGAACATCAGTGAGTATTTATCACATATAATCATTGTTCTTGGGCAGATACCTCTGTGCTTCAGTAATGTTTAAATCTGCAGAATGAGAACAATGCCAGGCTCTACTGGAGAGTTATGGTGACTTAATCCATACAAAGGGCTTACAACACTGCTTGGAATATAGTAGACATCAAGATAAAAAGTGAAATGCTATTTTTATTGTTTGAACTTGGTTTTAGATGTATGTGATGTTATGTTAGTGCTTCTTTATCAGCTGTGGAAATAAAACCAGTGGAAATAAACCTTTAAATTGAGAAGCTGAGAACATATGGATAGTAGGTTTTAGTCTATTGTAAAATAGTCTACTGTATCCCCCATTTAGTTTATTAGAAAGTGTTTCAACTTACTAGCATTATAAAACTTATAAACTAGCATATATAAACATGCTTGTTTTGAGATTTGACAAAAAATCCAGGAATCTAGGTCAATTTCTAAGCATTAAGACTATACAAAACAAAAATAATTACGATATCAGAGCTGAATAGTCATGATAGCATGTCTGGTAATGGATTCTGGGCAGGTGACAAGTTCAGGCAAGCACAGTGTGTAGGTTTTTGGTTATAGATCTTTGTGTGTCACGATAGCACATGTCTTCACTGGTGGTTGCTTGTACCGTGCTTACGTGTGGTCGATGTTCGCTTTGGTCTAGCCACGACAGTGAGGAGCAAACCTCTTCTTTTGTGCTGACTGTTAAGGTGAAGTACAGAAAGTCGTCATTTAACGACTTTAAGCAGGGGCTTGGAAATGGTGACTCTAAGCCAAATAATGTGCAGCGGACTCTTGAATAACATGGTTTCCTTTAACATGGTTTTGTTATGGCAATGAAGAAAAAAGGTTGGGTTTTTTCCTTGCTTGAAGTCACAGCTTCTGAGAACCTACTGATGTTAAGTGAGGACTTACTGTATACTAGTACAGGAGATACAATTTTGCTGATTAGGCATCTGTATTGAGTGTCTGAACATTTGTCTTTTATGGTTGAGAGATGAAATGGGGAGAGGAGTGACCTCTCAGGTGGTTGAACAATCCAAGAGGTTTCTAACAAGAATTTTACCTTGGAGTGGCTGAATACTTTTGTTTGAGACATGAAATTACCCATCAGACAGGTTTCCTCTCTGATAGAATTTGTCTAAGAGGAGCAACAAAATCTGTCAGACCACAGCCTTTACCACAGAGAGCGTGAGATTACAACTCCAGCTGAGATGCCTCCAGTCAGTGTGACGTGTTTCTCACACTCCTCTGGTACGGGATGCATTTTAAACATGAGGAAGTGGAGTATGTGGCTCAAAAAATTCATAGACCTCCCTTCTGCCTCCAGCTGAGACACAGGAAGTGGCACGTGTTTGGGAACCACTGGATTGAGTTTGCCTCCTGCCGCTGCCAACCGTTTCCTGATTTGGTTTCTTACAGAAGGCAGTGTTGTCCTTAAACTGTGGCTTGTCAGCCAGATAGTCCACAGTGCCAGCCCCTGACTCCATCTACCCTGGGCCCATTCAGTAGACATTGATGGCTGATGTGCTGGGTGTTATCTGTTTTTTTGCAGCATTTGATGAACTTGTTGAAGCATACGAAGATCAAGCCAAAGGACTTTTGGATGGCGGGGTTGATATCTTACTCATTGAAACGATTTTTGATACTGCCAATGCCAAGGTGAGTTAAAAGAGAAAAGAAAAAGGATGGCATCCAGATGAGGACTGTGATGAATCCCCTAATGTAGTAAGAAGATAATAATAGCCATTATCAAAGTTAAATAAATTTCCTGTATATGCTCCATTTTATTGTGGATTTTTTTTTTTTTTTTAAAGACAAAGAGCCGCCCTCACTAGAGTGCTATGGCATCACAGCTCACAGCAACCTCAAACTCTTGGGCATAAGTGATACTCTTGCCTCAGCCTCCCTGGGACTATAGGCACCTGCCATGACGCCCAGCTGTTTTTTTGTTGCAGTTGTTTAGTTGGCCCAGGCCGAGTTAGAACCCGCCGCCGGTTCGGGTGCCAGTTATGTGGCTGGCACCATAACCACTGTGCTACAGGCGCCGAGCCTATTGTGGATATTTTTAACTGAGGTCAGTGCCATAAGAAAAACTTAAAGAACTTTATCCTTTTAGGATTTAAAGTGATTTTTTTCTAATTATGAAAATAAGTATTTTAATATATGCCAATACAAATGCATATATGCATATATAATTAATATAATACATGTTCATTGTTGGGGGTTGGGAGTCCCTGTTCCCCAAACCCAGTTGACCTGGTATGATTACTGTGCTGATCTAGAAAGTTCAACTGCAGCATGGTGGTAACCTAAAGCAAAAGTGAGTGGAAACTGAAAATAAAACTGGAGCTACACAGGGAGCGTGGATAGACAGTAATAGTCACCTATCCATGTTTCAGGGTAACAAAGATTTTATTTAGGAAGGACAACGAGAAAGTGTAGAGAACCTCCAAAGAGGTAGAAGTGGGTCCCTTTCATGAAGGAGAAAAGGAGAGAGAGGGAAGCAAAGGTCTGCGGGGGTGTTACACACTCTCTCTGAAATTGGCTGCGAGTCTTTCATTGGCTGCTCTGTGCCTCCAGCCTGTAGTGCCTCTTTCTAGTGGTCCTTGATTGCCTCTTTCTGTTGGTCATTGGTTGTTTAGTTTACTTCATACCCACATTCATTCTTATGGGCCCTCTAGACTTCCTGGTGCAGCAGGCCTGGTTTTCCTCCTATTATCCCTCCCCCCACCTTGAAACCCCTTTCTTAGTGTCCTTTCTCACTCATGGTTCTAAATTTAAAATTTATTTAGGCTGGGTGCCATGGCTCATGCTGTGATCCCAGCACTTTGGGAGGCCAACATGGGAGGATCACGTGAGGTCAGGAGTTCAAGACTAGCCCGAGCAAGAGCAAGACCCTATTTCTACAAAATACAGAAAAATTAGCTGAACATGGTGGCATGCACCTGTGGTCCCAGCTACTCTGGAGGCTGAGGCCTGAGGATTACTTGAACCTAGGGGGAGGTTACATGAGCTATGACGATGCCACTGCACACTAGCATAGGCAACAGAGCAAGACCCTGTCTCCAAAAGAAAAAATAAGGCATAAATATATGAAAGGTAAAGTAAATATCCTTCCCTCTCCTAGTTCCTGGTATGTCTAGCTCCTTTCTCAGAAACAACTACTACTACTGCTTAGGGAGTCCTGACACATTCTATACAGATACAAGCATATGTGTTTGTGTGTATGCACAAAGCAAATATCCTTAAACATACGACTTAGCACACATGTGCACATGTAGGATGCATTTTTGCAAGTGAAATTGAGGAGTCAGGAGTATATAGTTTGTTAATGTTTATCTTTAGTACCAGATTACCCTCCTTTGAGATTGTACTCATTTATACGTGCACCCACCAGTGAGCAGAATACAATAATGCTGATTTCACAGTACCCTCTCTAACACCACATATTATTAAACTTCTTGACCTTTTCCAATGTGACAGGTGAAAAATAATGCCCCACTATAGTTTTAATTTGTATTTCTCTTACTATTTTTTTTTTTTTTGAGACAGAATCTCATTATGTAGCCCTTGGTAGAGTGCTGTGGCATCACAGCTTACAGCAACCTCAAACTATTGGGCTTAAGCAACTCTCTTGTCTCAGCCTCCCAAGTAGCTGGGACTACAGGCGCCCACCACAACACCTGGCTATTTTTTGTTGTAGTTGTCATTGTTGGTTAGCAGGCCCGGGCTGGGTTCGAACCCACCAGGCCCTGTGTATGTGGCCAGCGCCCTAACCACGGAGGGCGCCGAGCTGGTTTCTCTTACTATTAATGAAATTGAGCATCTTCCTTTAGTTTTAGAACCGTTTATATTTTCTCTTTTGCGATTTATGTCCTGTGCCTTTGGGCCTTTTTTTTTTTTTTTTTTTTTTTAATTGTTGGGGATTCATTAAGGTAAGTTTTTTAAATCGACTCCTTTACCAGGGAAATCAGATCCTTGTCAGTAATGAGTAGCAAATACTGCCCTCCAGTTTGCTATTTTTTTGACTTTATTTATGGTGGTGATGGTGATAAGGCTGCATTGTTGTTTGAATGGTGTAGGAGAATTTTAGTTTTGTTTGGTTGAATTTACAGATTCTGTTTTATTGGGGAGGAGGGGAGATCACTTATAGGAGTACTCCTCAGTCTAAGATAAAGGGAGGGAAAAAGGTCTTTCCCCCAGCAGTACCCTACATTTTCATCTTTGTTTAATTGCTGTAAGCATAAGCACATAGAATTTTTGAACTTTTTTTTTTTTTTTTTTTTGCCCCAGGCTAGAGTTCAGTGGTGTCAGCCTAGCTCACAGCAACCTTAGACTCCTGGGTACAAACAATCCTTCTGCCTCATCCACTTAAGTAGCTGGGAATACAGGTACCCACCATGATGGCTGGCTAATTTTTCTATTTTTAGTAGAGGTGTCTCACTCTTGCTCAGACTAGTCTCGAACTTCTGAACTCCTGAGCTCAAGTGGTTCTCCTGCCTTGGCCTCCTGGAGTGTTAGGATTATAGGCATGAGCCACTGCACCCAGCCTTAACTTTAAAAAAAAAAATCATTTGCTATGGTACTTGCATGCAGGAAACTACTGTCAGCCCAAAGCTAGATGACTACCCTTTCTCTTATTTATTTATTCATTCATTTATTAGAGACAGAGTCTCACTTAGTCGCCCTGGGTAGAACGCCATGGCATCATACTTCACAGCAATCTCAAACTCTTGGGCTCAAGAGATCCTCTTGCCTTAGCCTCCTGAGTAGGTGGGACCACAGGTGCCAACTACAATGCCCGACTAATTTTTCTATTTTTAGTAGAGGTAGGTCTCACTCTTAACTCAGGCTGGTCTCAAACTCCTGAGCTCAAACCCACCCACTTCAGCCTCCCAGAGTGTTGGGATTACAGGCGTGAGTCACCGCGCCTAGCCAAGCCTGTGTCATATTTAATACATCACTTTTATTGGGTTTTCTTTTATGCATCTTTTTAGAAATTGTTTTGTGAATCTCTGGTAAATAAATTATAATTTAAAAGCAATTCAGGTATGTATTTTTTTTTCCTTTTTTTTTTTATTTTTATTTTTTTTTTAATATTTATTTATTTATTTTTTATTGTGGAGAAGGGGCGGGGAAAGAAGGCGGGGGAAGAGGTGTGTGACAGGGTCGGGCCAGTGGCATGGTACCACATTGGCTGTATCTAGGTAGAGGCAGTTTCAGGACGGGCCTTGCTGAGTCGTT
>CAUYPK010097819.1:0-53483 GCA_963574355.1 Loris lydekkerianus | reverse complement strand
AATTTCGGCTCTTTGCCTCTTATCATTATTTTGTATACTGTGGCTCTTTGCCAAGTTTGGATTTTGTTATGCTGCTTCTGAGGAGGGACCTCTGAGGAGCGATCTCCGAGTGCGTAGTCGAACTTGTTCGCCACCCCTGGTTTAGGCGATTCTCTTGCCTCAGCCTCCTGAGTAGCGCCTGCCACAATGTCTGGCTATTTTTTTGTTGCAGTTTGGCTGGGGCCGGATTCGAACTTGCCACCCTTGGTATATGGGGCCAGCACCCTACTCACTGAGCAACAGGCGCCACCCCAGATGATATCTTCATAAACTTGGAGACAGCAAAGATTTTCTTAAATAACATATAAAGGAGTAAAAATCATAAATAAAAAGATTGATAAGTACAACTTAATAAAAATCCAAAGTTTCTGGGCAGTGCCTGTGGCTCAAGGAGTAGGGCACCAGCCCCATATACGGGAGGTGGTGGGTTCAAACCTGGCCCTGGCCCAAAAACTGCAAAAAAAAAAAAAAAAAAAAAAAAAAAATTCAAAGTTTCTGTATGTAAAATAAAAAGCCTCCAAATAAACAAACAAACAACAAGAACCCCCCCCCCCCCAAAAAAAAAAATCTGAAAGATAAGCCATAGCCTTTAACAAGGTAGTTGTAACACCTATGGTATCCATAATACATAAAGAACTACAAATTAATAAGGAAAAACAAAACAAAACAAAACCACCAAAGGTAAAGAAAGTAAAAACCTAAGGAAAAAAAGGCAAAATAATACATTTAAATAATGCTGTGTACGTGAATAAAAATTTATAAAATGCAAAAAACATTAAATTAAATGGTATGCCTCAAACCATTTCAAAACAGGAAGGGCCAGTAAGGGGTTGCTGTGGAAATGGTAGATTCTGTTGTGGCAGGCATAAGCCAGAGATGATGGGATATTTAATTCAAAAAGTACCACTTTGGAACCACTGAGAACAAGGCTCATAAACTAGGACCTAGAGAAAAGCTTCCCAGGCCCAATATAGACTGAGGCATAACCTGTGATGAAATAGAACCATCATGACACACCATGACTAGAAACACCTCATCTCAGCAGTTCTCAGTGTATAAATTGGAGATTCCTATACCTACAAAGTCAAAATTGGTTTTATATAAATACTAAGACAATTATTTATCTTTTTCATTCTTATCCTCTCATGATGATACAGCAAATATTTTCAGAGAATAGATAACGTATGAGATCAATAGAGTGAAGCAGATAAGAGAATCCAGTTGTTCCTGTTATGCCAGACTTGAGAAATTTACAAAAAACTAAAAAATGATGCTACTCTTAGTAAACTTTTCTGTTTTTCAGATATAATTTTTTTTTTTTTTTTTTGCAGTTTTTGGTGGGGGCCGGGTTTGAACCCTCCACCTCTGGTCTATAGGGCTGGCGCCCTACTCCTTTGAGTGACAGGCACTGCCCTAGATATAATTTTTTAATGAAAGTATATTATCTATGTTAACATGTTATTCATAGCTATATTCTATATAACAAAAGCTTTTTGGAGTTCTCAATAGTTTTTAAGGGTATAAAGGGTCCACAGACCAAGAATTTGAGATTCACCATCTAGCTAATACTAACAATGAAGAAAACCTCATTTGGTTAATTTGGGCCTTTATTATGTTCATTGTCTCCATTCTTACATCTGTATTTGTGTTAATCTATACCAATCTGTTACCCAAGCCTGGCCCGTCTGAATGAAGTGGGGACTATAATTAAAATATTAATTTGTTATCATTGTACCTTTCACTCAACATGTGATCGAACCATACGCAAATCACAGTATGTATTATATATAAAAGGTATTGAAAGCTTTGCTACGATGAGCAATGAGATGAAGTTAAGTTTATTTCTTACAATGAGGTCTGACTGGGCTTAAAAGTCAGTAACTTTTTAAACATGTGCATTATTAAAATTTCACTATTTTGGTGCTGTTGTTTCTGTACTATGCTAACTCCAGAGGAAGGCGTTAAAACTTCTTCAAGCCAAATCTTGGTTCTTCAAGATTCTAGAACTTCAGTCTCTAGCAGAAAAAACCGTCTGACTGATGGCTAAAAAACTTATTTTTAACATCAGCAAAGGAGAAGGAATAACAATGGAAAAAATTCCAGATCCAGAAGTTTTAACTCATAGGATTGTCTTAGAATTTTTCAGAACCAAGAACAAGACCAGTTAGAGACAAGGCTCCTAACAAGAAGAGCTATTTTGAAGCTTGTATAGTTTTATTAAAAACAGAAACAAATCAGACTGTATTTATATTTTTAAAACATTTACAAAGGCAAAGTATTTCTTCTAAAATGTTATTCCCTTTTACACAGCACTGAAAAGAACCTTAATTAATTCTTGAGATTCTGATATCAGATAAATGATATTTACTTGGGAGTATAAATTGGAATGACATTTTAGGAGAGCCATTTGAAAATATTTAGCAGAAGCCTAACACGCACACTCACTAAGTAAGTAATTCCAGTTTTAGAAATTATCTTCAGAAAATGGGCAATGACAGAGATACAAGGATATCCATTATGCCACCGTTTATAATAATAAAAACTGGAGTCTAAATATCCAAGAACGTGGTCGAGTATATTTGTCAAGTATGCAATAAACATTGCATAATGGAATACTACATGGCCATAACATAAAACATAAAAATAATGTCACAAAATTATGTATAACAAGGAAAAGCAGTCACTATATACTGCTGAGGGGAAAAGGGAAGTTATACAACTGTAGTATTTTATAATCCCATTTCTGCTTAAAATGTGTATGTGCACAGAAATATCTAGAAGGGTATATAAATTTATATGTGTAAACATATACATATACATATTTAGTATAAATAACATAAATTTATAAATATGCATAAATTAAAAGCATTTATCTTTGCATTTGGGATCACAGGTGATTTTTAATTTACTTTTGAGAAGTAAAAGTCTGTGTTCTGATTTTTCTACAGTGAACATCTTTTAATTAAATAATAATCATTAAAATACTTATTTGAGAAAATCATGCAATTGTTAGTGTTTTCCAAATTTTTACAATAATGAATACTGCACGACTATGGAGGAAAGTGGTGGAGGAGAGAGAAAAAAGAAGAGAAAGAGGGAAGAAGGCAGACAGACCATTATACTGTTTAATTGTTTTGTCATGTATGTTTGTTGTTCAATTTTAATTTAACCTTAGATTTAACAATCTGGAAAACATTTTTCAACATAACATCCTAGTGAATAGTTAATGTTCATAGGATCAAAGTCTATTTTTCACAGACTTAATTTTTCTCCTCTCCTTGGAAATGCCAATTTTGTTGTATACGGAGCAGGTGGCTTTCTTTTTTTATAGTCTCTCCACTGCCTTGTCAGGGTAGCTCTCTCAAAGTGTTTTGGGGGCTAACCAAGCTTTCTCTAACCAAACCTAACTGGCATGTGGACGCCATCCATATGGTCATATGAAGCCTTTGGCTGATGCCTCCTACCATGTGTCCAATCAGTTTGATAAAATCTATGCTTGAAGAGGGAGGGATTCTAGAGCTGTATAAGTCTGTGATGCTGTGGGACTAAGAAATAAAGTGGCAAGGAGAGTGCTCTACCTGATAACTGGAATCTGGTACCATTAGTACAGACTATTGTTGGTATTAATCTGAACAAGGAAAAAAATCCTAGTAATCCTGAGTGAAAAATCTCTATCATGCATTTCAGCTTAGATCTACTAGTAGCACTTCTTTAAATGCCTTGTTAGTCAGTGAAATCTGGGAATAATTATCAAGCACCATACACACTGTTTACAATAGAATCACATTTATTTTCTTTCTCTCCCCCCTCACTTTTTTTTTTTTTTTTGCATAAAAAGTAGAATGCTGCTGAATGGTACCCAAATGTCTGTTGTATACCATGCCAATACAGCAGCTCAGCCAACAATGCAAATAGGATAGTTTGCCAAGTAAAAGAAAACATAACAAATTGGTAATGGTTTCTATCTTGACAGAAAATGAAAATGATTCCTCAATGTGTGGCCACTCATGCGGACACATAAAAATGTCTTAGAAGCAATCATTTTACCTCAGATAACAGACCCTGACAGTGTAGTAAGGCACACTGGCTGACTTTCACTTCTTAGAAAAGCAGCAACCGTGACCTACAAAATGCTCTGGGAGCCATGTAATTTATGCATAACACACATGCACATGCCATGCACTCATAATATTTGCTATAAATCATTTTGAATACAAGACTCCTTTCCTGAGTAGAATATACTTTATGAGAGGGGATCTAAATCATCAGAGACTTGATAAAGCTAAACTAGCTTATTTATGAACAGAAATGAAGTTGTTGTTTATCGGGTTATAAAAATTCAATAGTCTATACTGCAATGAAAAGGCATTACATAAGGGCCCCATGTATTCTATATCATTCTACATAGTGCCTTGAACACTGAAGGTATTTTTATTAGATATGAGAGACAACAAACAAAAAAATTCAGTAGGTACAAAGTGTACACCTGATGTTCTATTTAGGAGACTACAACTGAACGCAGAAATGAACCCCTGAAGACTTGCTTTAACTTAGTCTCTGCCTTCTTCACCACTTACTTTTAGGTTAGATGGAGAATTAGCCAACATCATCGACCAGTGATTTCTTTCTCTGTCTGGTGAAGATTTTCTATTTAACTTTTCAACAAGAATGTTAGATAGAAAATTGATTATATTATCAAATCACATAAAAATGACACTTTTTAAAACATATAATCGGCATCTGAAGCTAATGAGGAACTCAAATGACAGACTACTGAACCAAGGGGCTAAGAAGAACCTCGGGAAGTTGAATGGTCTTGCCAAGTTGAAAGAAAATTTGAATCTTGTGGGTTATGAGTTTCAAATGGAACTTCTGGGGTTTGAATTTGTTGGTGACTTTCGTGTTCAATAAAAAAGGACTTAAATGGCTTATAAAAAGGTTAAAAAAACTTATTGGGCATCAAACTGCTCTTACAAAACACCATCTTGATGAGTTAAGTGTAAATGAATCAGAAACACATGGGTCATATTTCCTTAAAAAATGCATATGGATTCAAAAATAAGGGGAAGAGGACTTGGCAAAACATTTTTGTGTGGTGGCTGAACCTAAAACATTTGAAAGATATTTTGAGACATTCAAGGAATCCAAAATAAAACTAAACCTGTCCAGTCATATAAAAAACAGAAAGTTTTTCTATGCAATGTGCATTTTTCTCTATGGGTCAATCAGCGCTCACTGAGCCTTCACCTTTGGCATAGAACAATGGGAGAAGCTAGCTTCTGCTTTAAATCAAACATTTGATTTAAGTATAAACAAATATATGTAAATAACAGAAGCTATTAAAAGATCTAGAATTTTATGGAAATTGGCATCATACCCACTTAATATGAAAACTATAAATTAATTAAGAAATACACAAGTGCTGTCAGAGCCCTAGATAGGTAGGAGCCATTCCATTTAAATTGTTATTCCCTCAGCAGTTTTGAGTAAAGTTATATACAGTTGCAGAGTCTTACGTGTTTAAATGTTTTCTTAATGAGTGTTTTTATGTCTTTTTAAATGTGCATCCCAGCCCTCCTTTCTCCACCCTCTAGATTTGTGAGTGTTCAACAAATCTTGCTGACTGGCTTCCTGGAGGATGGGAGTGTTGAACAGAGTTTTGAAATAAGGGAGATGCTGTTTGGCAGAGAGAACCGAAGCTATGATTCTGGGTTGGGGTAATGGCACATGTGATGGTTCAGAGGCTCCAGAGGGTGAGTCATGAGTGGGGGTGATACACTGGCTTGCTTATAGCAATGTGCCTGAGCCAGGGTGTAGTGGGAGGTGGGGGCAGTTAGGTGTGGGGAGGCCTAATATATTGCATGTGAAGTCAGCTTGTGGACAGACTGGTGCGATAAAGAAAAACACAGTTTTTAGTCTTTGTTTTCTTTTTTTTGTGAGTATAGGATAAAATTCTAAGCAAAGGATATGTAATATGTCACTAATTTGTTTCTTATCAGTGTTCAAAAAAACTGAAAAATATCCAAAGATAAAAATAAAATTATCTTTGTACATGTTGCTAGGATCCTGTAGATCATAAATTTGAAGAGGAAGTTAGAATTATGAAATGGATACTGAGTTCTAAAATGTGTGTGGGAAAGTATAAAAAATTATTGGTTTATTGTCTTTTAAGGCTATTTTCTTGTTGTTTAACATGAATCTTAACCTTTTCTACAATATGGTATTAGACAAATGGTTAGATCAGAGATAGTGTCATATATTTCTTAAACATTTTTTGCTGTCTAGCACAATACTGGAAATACACCAAGCATCAATAAATGTTTATTAAGTACTCGGTATGTTTATTTATTTCACACTTTATATTGAACTGAAATGAAGTAAAAGGGCGCTGAGGCCCTATTATGATGATGGTAAAGCTTGAAAAAAAGATGATATATTGGAAACATCCCAATAGTATCTCTGCTATTCATACAAATGTTCACGGTTAATATAAAGAAATCAAAGTTCTTACCATCCTTCATCATCTTCTACTTCTGTTTCGGAAATGTCATTTTCAGGAGTTTCAGCAATTGCTTGAGTGAGCTTAGATTTAAACTGGTTCAGCAGTGCAAGAGTCTGAAATAACAATTAGAGTGCTAAATTTTTTGATAGAGATAAATTTAACTTTAAAAGAGATAAGTTTGGTAGAAAGAAAAATATTACTTGGATATATAACACTTAGTGGATGTTTGATTTTTAAGAGAAATAACAAAACTGCCTTCGGACTGTAACAGTGTTATATTAATAAACCTTGACAGTATCCTGTTTGAATTTCCACTGACATTTTTCCTTAGAGATAGATGACTATTTTTGGATTTGGGGAATACAAATTTGCTAAAGTAGAAGATACTTTAACTTTTAAAAACATATAGCTGTTAACAGCTTTATTTTTCATGTCCATAGACAGGAAGGTAACTCACTAAGATATATAGAATCAAAACCAAAACACCACCAAGTAGTATTTTTCATTAATAAATTTCCAAAAATATAAAAAATATCAATATTGAGAAGGTAGAATGAATACATTAACATTCAAAGACGGAGAAGTTAGAATAATATCTTTACAAAGCTGTAGACATGTATCAGAAACTTTGAGATAATCATTCCTTCTGATTCAGTAATTCCAATCCTGGGAATATATTCTAGAAAAAATAATCTGAAACACAGGAAATGGTTTATGCACAAAATGTGCACTGTAGAAATATTCATACAAATGGAAAAAATGGGAACATGTAAAGTATCTATCATAAGAGATTAGATAAATTTGGTAAAAAGCAATAGATATGCTATTACACTGCTATTAAAAATTATATACCTGGAAACAATGCATTCTATTGTTAAGTAAAAGAAGAAGAATACAAATACTCTATTATAGTGAATACATTTTTAAAGAAGGTGGGGGGGGGGTGAAGATTACTCTGAATTCTTGTTTGGTTCCCACTGTGAGAGCAAGAAGAAGCAACAAGTGGCTATAATTTTGTAACCACATTGTCTCTTGGCTATACCTTAACAGTTTACTCCAAATTTTAGCAAAGAACACAAACTAGAAAAAAGTTTTTCCATTTTACAGTTTGAAAGAGCACATAATTGTGAATAATGGGATAAAGTACCACCAGTTTGAAAAATTAAGGGCCTAATCAAGGTTTTGACATTTTGTATTCGATACTAAATAAAATCCTCATATATAGTTCATAAGGAAAAAAATTTGTGATAGTTCAACATTTTAATAACAGGTATATTAAAGAGTCACAATAAATTTCTAAGCTCCAGAATTTGTCTAGATAACATCATTAAGATTACATTTCAGGCAGAAATTAAATAGGTTTTAGAAGTCTAGAACCCATGCTTAATAAAATCAAATAGTGCCAGAATAACTTCTTGAAAAAAGATAGTGAAGATTGCCTTACATATGTGGGCAAAATTTAATGTCCACGTAATAGCTGAAAATATACATGTACAATTACTGTAGTTGCTGAATGAGGTGAGTTTTGGAGAAAATTTATAAACTTCTATAAAATATTATCATAGGCATTCTGAAGGCTACCTAGTGTGTTAGGATTTAGATATTTTATTAGCATCTGTTTTTAGAGTACAGATTATAGAACTAGACTCTTCAAACAATATTAACAGAGAAAGCATCCCTTGTTTCTAAACCATATTCATTTAAAAATAAAACAAAACAAAACTATTATTTGTATACTGTTATTGTATTTGCTTTATAATGAGAAAAAGTTCATGTAAAGATATTGAACAGGGGCAGTGCCTGTGCCTCAGTGGGTAGGGCACCGGCTCCATATACCGAGGGTGGCAGATTCAAACCCAGCCCCAGCCAAACTGCAACAAAAAAATAGCTGGGCATTGTGGCGGGCGCCTGTAGTCCCAGCTACTTCGGAGGCTGAGGCAAGAGAATTGCCTAAGCCCAGGAGTTGGAGGTTGCTGTGAGCTGTGATGCCACAGCACTCTACCAAGGGTGATTAAAAAAAAAAAATTGGACCACAGAAGCTAAGCAAAACAACTATTATTCTACCTCGTAAAATAATCATTGCTAAACATTTTGGTATATATCCTTTGAGGCTTTTTATGTGTATATGTGTTTATCCACTTCTATATATAAATATATATCTCCATAAGTATATTCCTATATCTATCTACCTAATCTACAGCTTAGAAATACAACCTATCAATATTTAGTGATAGACTTGTGCACATTTTGAAATGTCTTTTCTGAGAGTATAAAGAAAAATTAAAACAGAAAAGATTTCCTAGTGGTGTGAGATGGAAAAATTTCCTAGAAAATTACAGTAGCCCTAGATCTTTGTCCTTGAGCTAAGAAGGGCAAGGCAGTTTTTAGAGCCAATTAATCAGCCATTGGTATTTGCTCAAAGAGGGGGATAGTGGCAAACAAAAAATATCCTCTTGGCCTTTCTTAGCCTCTTCTACATTCAAGTTTGGACTTTCTCTAGGTCTATTCTCAAGGAGAGAAAAGACAATGGGCAGAAGGAAAAAATAACAACAAAAATACTGGGGCACCTGATCGTGTGAGGAAGATAGGATCTGCATGGAGGTGTTCGTTTGGCACGTACAGGGAATAACTCAGTTTTCTGGCCTTTGCTAAGGGAACGAATGACCAACCATTTACAGCAGGGGTCTTCAGCCCCGTGAGATCTTCCCCAGTATGGAGAAGCTGTTGTGAAGGAGCCCAGGCGTGGCAGACTCTATCCATGCGTATCTACACAAAGAGTCTTCCTGCCGGCCTCTGTGTCTCCAGTCCTCCCTGCATCCAGGCAACTCTCTACACTATAGCTAGGATGGAAGGATCTTCTCCAAATGCAAAAGATCATATTTCTTCCTTTTGTCAGTGGTTCCCCATTACCCTCAGGGTAAATCTAAACTACTTAACTTTGCTTGAACTAACTCCTGCCTACGTCTTCAGTTTCATCTTTTCCCTTCACTTAGTTTATGTTATGGCTTTATTTAACACTTTTTCAGTTCTTTGCAAAGAGGTCAAAGACTTCTCATATATGTACTATTCCTGCTGCCTCCACCAGGCTATGTTCTATTTCATCTTCAAAGATCAGCTGAGAAATCATTTTCTTAGGAAGGCCTTCCCAGATTCTTAGGCCATGTTAGGAACTACTGTTGAACATTTACATAGTTCCCTGTTCCTACCCTTTCATAGCACTCAGCCCCTTTCATTGTTATTACGGTATTTAACTAGCTCTTTTCCCTGATAGCTCAGAGAGAGCAGAAATGTATTAATGTGTTGATTAGCAACTATGGTGATTAGTACATTGTAGTTTCTTAATAATCATTTGCTACCAGGAAGAAAAAAAAGAAATACATGAGCAAGAGTGATCCTTAGCATTTTTGGTAGCCTAATCACTACCATGGCTACTTAGAAGATTTTGTGACTCTGTGAAAATAAGTTAGTAATGTATTTTTCTTAATTTCATTTGATATGCTAATTCTATTGCAAATTACAAGTAAGTTAGCTCTCCACGATTATAATGTCTTACACCTGACTTCTTGTTGAATTTTCCCTGTGATTATTTTCATGCTAAGGACTGGTGCATGATGATCTTTCCACTGGTAATTTAGTGACATTTAGATGATACAATTCTTGATTAGATAAATCTAACCAAATAGGCTTGGGCTTTTAAATTTACTTTTATTTTGCCCATTTTATTTATACACCTAAAATAGTATGTCTTCATATATACATGTCAGCACAAAAAATAAATGATTTCAGTCTGCCCCCTAGCTTTTCAACATAAAAGGCTGCTAAAGAGATTCTTTTAACAAGTGCCAAGCACTGCATGGTGTATAGGGCTAACTCACAAATTGTTGAGCTTGCTTCTTATCTCTTTTCATTTTTGATATCTCACAATTTACTTATATTATTACCTAAAGTATTACATAAATCAAAATTTCATTTACAAAGGAAATCAACTGGTAGATTAAATGCTTTATTTCAAGGCAGTGTATAATTTCAAGCTAAACTGGTTAGTTAGCATGTGAGATGCTGGTCTGGAAGAGACCTTCTCAGCATTTATGATCACCACTTCTTCATTTCATAATATTCATTTTGAGGTTCTACCTGAGTTTCTGAGGATATGTGGGTTTATAAGTTTCTTGTGTTTGCTATAGTAGCATCAGGCTGAAACTTGAAAGTTTCAGGCATTTTCACCTACAATGTACAGAAAGAACTTTAAAATTTGGACCTATACACAAATGGCCAAAGTCCTTAGCAGCCCATGTAAATTTACCCTCTTTACTTTTTTATTTTTACTTTTTTGAGATGAGGTCTTACTTTGTTATCCAGGCTAGGGTATAGGAGCATCATTGTAGCTCAAAGCAACCTCAAAGTTTTGGGTTCAAAGTGATCCTCCTGCCTTGAGCTCCTGCATAGCAGGCAGGGACTACTGGTCCCACCATGCCCAGCTAATGTTTCTCTTTTCTGTAGCGATAGGGTCTCAAACTCCTGGCCTCAAATGATCCTCTCACCTACGCCTCTCAAAGTGTTGGGCTTAGAGCCATGAAGCCACTGTGTCCTGCTCTCTACTTTTTTTCATTTTTCAGAGGTTGTGCTTCCCCTGATATGTAATCAAGTTTGGCTTCATGAAGCAACACTTGACAATGCGTTGCTTAATTAAAAAACAATAAAAAGCCAATGAACTATGTGTAGATTCTGGATTTTGAAGTTACCTGGTCTTCCCGAGAAGTTCCTTTCTTTGTCTGTTGCTTCCTCAAAGCTTCATACTTTTGTTTTTCTCGTCTGTATTCTGCAAGAGCACCATCTGGAGTTGCTTCTTTCTCTGAAGAATAATAGAATATTCTTAGAGTAAGTAGTAAAAAATCTCTGTGGATTCATATTGGTGTAATGCTGTCACTGAAAAGGGGGTCAGAATTTAGGCCTGGTTTTCCTTTATTTAATTTGAAAACAAAACAAGTAAGGTCCACTAGCTCCACAACTATTTCCTAAGTTAGAAAGTGACTGATGTTAATTTATCAACAAATCTTGTAAACATCTTTATTCTATGCTGCACATTATAATTGTTTCACTTGTACCTTGTAAGTTGACTATAAAATCACTTATCTCACTTTTAAAATAATTAAGATTTCCCCTAAACAGCAATACCATTTTACTTTGTTCACTTGCTTTGTAAAATACAATCTTTCAAATATTTTTAGATATTTTAATTACCTGCCACTTTTGTTTCCCAGTTACAGCAATACACTTTAGTTCGATGACACCACGGAAACATATCTAACAGGTAATTCAGGATAGTTACCAGAAATAGATAAAAATAATTTTTACTAAATTAGAAAAAAATTGTGCCTGTGGCTCAGTGAATAGGGCACCGGTCCCATATACCGAGGGTGGCGGGTTTGAACCTGGCCCCGGCCAAACTGCAACAACAACAACAACAACAAAAAGAAAACAAATCTATGGGCTGATTTTGCAATAAATCCATGTGAAGATCAGTTAACATCTGGGTTCATAAAACATGAGTTTTGTCTCAATAAAACCCTGAAGTATTAACATTTTATAACATCTTACAGATATAAATATTAATAAAAAATTGTGACGTATAAAAAAAGAAACCTATTTCTTCTTGCCTTTGGCTAGCAGACAAATGATGAGCCAGACATAATAAACAAGAATGTCGGGAATCTGTTTTTACTCAACCCTTAGTTTTTCCCTTGCCTCTTTGTTACCTAGTTGAAGAAAATTAAGAATGTACAATATAGTAATAATTAGCCATTTTGTTCAAGAGATTTTCTAGTTTAAAAAATGTGTGAACTAAGAAACTACTTGTCTCTTTGTGGTTACCTAAAGTGATTTTGGTTGAACTTGAAAGGAATAATCAGTTTTATAAACAATTTTATACATACTCTTTTAAGAGGATATCCAACTCTTCTCTCAACAGTGACAGCAATAAATGGTAAAAACTGAGCACATTTGTGAAAAAGAAACCATTAAATACAGAAATAAGATCTGAGGCACAGAGGCTTAGTAAATGCTAGTGAAGAGAGTATGTTATCATAACAGTATATAAGAAGTAATTCTTATTATAGGCTTAAAAATTTAATTTCATATTTTTCTGTTGAATTGCATCTTTGAATCTTTCTCTCCTTCTTACCCTATAACAGCTACATGTGCATTGTCCTGGTACCAAGCGCCCTAAAATGATGCAGTTCTCTCACAACTCCTTTGCCACATCACTTTGCAGAGGCTCATAACTATTATTCTTTCAACTCACCCTGCCTTAGCCATGCTGCTCCTTCTTTCAGGAATACTAAAAACACTATCTTTCCATTCCCCAATGCATTTTTCTTGCTTCTTGCCTACTCATCCTTTACATCTCAGCTTAGTCAGCATGTCCCAAAAAAGGGGAGCCTTTTTTGATTCCATTCTTGAAGTCTGAGTTGGATGCACCCCCCTCTGAGCTTTCAGGTTACTCTTTAATAGTTATCACACTTTATGGTAATTTCCAATTTATTCTTCTTTAACCCTCACTAGACATTAAACTCCTTGAGGAGAAGTCATATTTCCCTGGCACTTAGGACACTGTTTGGCAAGTGTTAAGTATTATGCTCAATGAATAGTCACATTAATGAATGAAACAGGTGAAGGGGAAAATAAGAAGGTAGTAGGCCAATGTGGCCCCCACCTGGCCCTTAGCCTCACACAGTTATAGCTGTACCTGCCGTGCACCTAGAATGTCCTGATTCACAGAATTTGGTGAGTCAGTAATTTTTGTTTTCTGCCATTTCCCTATGGCAGAAATTTGCAAAAGCCTAGGGAAAATTATGACACATATCCATAGATGTATTTATTTATTTTTTCTTTTTTAATAGCATCAATTATGTTAGGACCATATAGATGTGTTTTGTTGTGTTTCACCTGCATTTTCATAAATATGGTCCCTTTAAGCAAGGACAAACCACTTGATTTCACATTTTAGAAATGTGTCTGAAGGAGAAAATTAAAAAAAAAAAACTGCCAAAAGAAGCCTTAAAAATCAATCTAAAACATTAAAGACAGGCAAGTTTAACTATACGATGAAGCAAGTAAATTCTATAGCTATATTGTTTATAATATTAAAAGGCCTTTTAATAACTTAGAAAAAGCAGTCACCTCATTTAGGAAACTGAATGATAATGACAGAATTTTTAAAAACACCTTTACATGGAGGATGGGCGGAGGGAAGGTGATTGGTGGGATTACACCTGCGGTGCATCTTACAAGGGTATATGTGAAACTTAGTAAATGTAGAATATAAATGTCTTAAGACATTACATTAAGAAAATGCCAGGAAGGCTATGTTAACCAGTGTGATGAAAATATGTCAAATGGTATATAAAACCAGTGTATGGTGCCCCATGATTGCATTAATATACACAGCTAAGATTTAATAATTAAAAAAAAAAATAGCTGTGGTAGCCAGACTCCAAGATGGTACCCAGTGATCTCCACCTCCTGGTGTCTGTGCCCTTGTGTTGTCCTTTCCTACACTATGCCAGGCTCAGTCTGTATGACAAATAAGATACGGCATAGGTGAAGATGTCTGCCCTTCCCCACAAGGTCCTAAAAGACACCACTGCTTCCCCATTGCCCTATCAGCTAGCTTGTTCTGAGATAAGCTGGCTGTCATGCTGTGAGGACACCCAGGCAGCCCTACAGAGAGTTCCTTTTGGAGAGGAACTGAGGCACCAATTTTCTAGCCATCTTGGAAGCAGATTCTCCATCCTTAGTCAAGCCTTCAAATAACTGTGGCCTCAGCTAGCATCTTAACTACAGGCTTATTAGAGGTCCTGAGCCAGAAACACTCAGCTAATCAAGTTCCAGAAACCGCGTAAGATGACAAATGTTTATTGTTGTTGTAAGTCATTAAGTTTCAATGCAATTTGTTGTGTAGCAACAGAAAACAAATATTTAATTCTGTGAGGGAGCTTTGCACCATAAATAAAGTACAAGTTACTTTTATCATTCATTGAAAGCAGATACCCAAGGAAATATTAAATACAACTTAAGACATATTTAATAAAAACTTGTTGCTAATTCTCCATAAGTAGCACAAATAAGTTTCAGGTTTTATCATGCTTATGTAAATCTGTTTCTTACTTAGACCAATTGATATTTCCTTTATTTGGGATTAGATGTAGCGGTTCTCAACCTGTGGGTCACAACCAATGAAAATACATCCTGCATATCAGATATTTACATTACGATTCATAACAGTAGCAAAATTACAGTTATGAAGAAGCAACAAAAATAATTTTATGGTTGGGGTCACCACAACATGAGGAACTGTATTAAAGGGTCACAGCATTAGGAAGGTTGAGAACCACTGGAGTAGAGTCTGTTCTCCATTGGTGGCATCCCAGAGAGACAAGTCATCTAAAAGCTGATCTATGTTACATTAAATTTGAGAACTCATCCTAGAAAATGTGCTATGAAAAAAAAAAGTGCTATGTACCTCATTGCTGAATTTAACTATAGTCACCTTTGAAGAACTCCCCTTGGGAATCTATGCACTAATATCAGTGCCTTTTTCACCCTTCAAAGCAATTTGGGAACTCTTTTTCTGGAATGGTCATCAGAGCTATCATCCTATTACCCTTGATGTCTTGAATGTTATCAAAATTTTGTCCTTTCAATATTTCTTTCATCTTCGGGTAAAGGAAATAGTCATTGGGGACCATCAAGTGAGTAGGGAAGGTATTCCAATACAATTATTTGCTTATGGCTAAAAACTCCCTCACAGGGGAGTGCCTGTGGCTCAATGAGTAGTGTGCCAGCCCCATATACCAAGGGTGGTGGGTTCAAACCCAGCCCCAGCAAAACTGCAACAAAAAATAGCCGGGCATTGTGGCAGGTGCCTATAGTCCCAGTTACTCGGGAGGCTGAGGTGAGAGAATTGCCTAAGCCCAAGATTTGGAGGTTGCTGTGAGCTGTGAGGTCATGGTCCTCTACCGAGGGTGATAAAGTGAAAAAATATATATAAAAATAAAAACTCCCTCACAGAATGTATGTGAGCTGGTGCATTGTTGTGATGCAAGGGCCACATCTTTCTCATGCCAAGATTTTCAGCTAAGATTTTCTTAACTGTTTCTCTATCAATGTTTATTTGATCTGTTATGCTTCTCACAGTCAGCCAACAATTTTGATGCACAATCTGATGAATTTTTACAATATTTTCATCAGTTCTGCTCATTATTGACTGCCCTGAACTCACTTCATCAGAGACGCTTTCTCTCTCCTCAGAAAAATGTTTAATCCATTTGTACTTGGTATTATCCCCACAAAATTAGACTAACATGTGCCTGATTCATGTCCACTTTTGCCAGGTTTAACAAGAAATTTACAAATATTTGTTCGTTGCTCTAATTCAAGCTCTGACATTCTGATGATGACACACACACACAAAAACCACACGATAACCATAATGAACACCACTCAGCAAGACACTGCCACACATTAACATGAGCACAATTGTGAGACATCCTATATGCCAAGGTTATGACACCTTACCAAGTTGTTTGTACAGTGCTCCTAACGTAAGCATACAGTGGCAAGTTCAATAACTTAATTGTCAGACTTCCTATATAGTGTATGATGTTGTCTAGTCTGTTATTTGGGGCATAAATTAATGAGTTATTTGTGATGATTTAGAAAGTGTCATCCAAAGAATTTATCTCATCAAAGGAATCGATTTTCCTTCAAGAACTTGGCAAAAATTTTTTATGGTGCCAGGAGAACATGAGCACATAGATGATCTCCAAGTACTTTTTGCCACCTCTGAAATAGATCAAAAAGTTTTAGAATTATTCTTCCTGTCTAGAAGAATTTAGATACAAAACCTAAGACCCAAATTATTATTTCTCACCACAAGAAAGGTGTGAACAAGACGTTTTGTCAAAATAAAATTGTCCCACTTAGGCCAGTGCACCATCTTGTGCAACATAGGCTCTACTTCCTAGGGCTGCATGGTGTAAATGATCCGTGAATTCTAAGAACATCTGTCCTGGCAATATCTTGGAATCATCCCAAAGTAAAACATGAACCCTGTTTAGCTTGTTGCCTTTCTAAATTATGTGTTCCCCTTTAATCAGTGCAAATAAATTAAAGGTAGCAATATTTGCAAAGGTCTTCCCCATGATTTGTTTTCCTCTAGAAAGAATTATGCCTACCAATTACTAATTGAGAAATGAAAGAAATGACACTCTAATCAAGTCTTTTGCCTAAAGGTGAAGGAAAAACAAGCTATCCAGAGGAAAGTTCCCAAATATTCCAGCAGGGTTTTTCCCATATACACCTTCTTATTATCTGATGAGAACTTCTGTACTTTTCATCCCTTTACCTCCAGGAAGCCTCTGATACCTAGACTATGTGAAGGTCCCTGCTTAGGGTTCCCTCTGTATAAAGGGCTTGTTGGAGATCTGACTCTTATTTAACTAGTTGAGGGCCTCTGTGTGTAGCCCAGAGGTGGACAAGTAGAGGGACATATGACAGGTGTTGGCCTAATGTGTCCGTTGGACTCATGATCTCTGTATCATATCACTGTGTTCTTTCTCTCCCATCCCCCTTTACAGCTCTCATTCTGAATGTCTATGTTTTGCAAAGTTTGGATCAGCAGAAGGCAAAAAAAAAAAAAAAAAAAAAAAACTGGACGAAAGTCTCCACATCCCTGTCCAATCTGTAAGGATGTTGTAACCACATATCCCATTAGGATGGCTGTAAGGAAAAACCATGTAACAAGTGTTGGCAAGGGTGTAGAGAAACTGGACCCCTTGTACATTGCTGGTGAGACTGTTAAAAAAAAAAAAACAGGGTGGCGCCTGTGGCTCAAAGGAATAGGGCGCCGGCCCCATATGCCAGAGGTGGTGGAGTGTTCAAACCCAGCCCCAGCCAAAAATTGCAAACAAACAAACAAACAACAACAAAAAAAAAAGCCAGCAAAAGAAAACAAACCTACCACATGCCACCTTCGTTGGAATTACAAACTGGGATCCATGGCCGTTTTTCTTCCATTTTATTTGTTTATTTGAGACAGTTTCTCACTTTGTTGCCTGCTTTAGAGTACAGTGGTGTCATCATAGCTCATTACAACCTCAAATTTCTACTAGACTTAAGCCATCTTCCTCCCCCACCCTCCCAGGTATCTGGAACTACTGGTACATGCCACAATGCCAGGTTAATTGTTCTATTTTTTTGTGGAGACACATTATTGCTATGTTGCTCAGGCTGGCCTCAAGCAATCTTCCCTCCTGGACCTCCCAAAGTGCTAGGATTATAGGTGTGAGCCAGCACGCCCAGCCTCCATACCGGTGCATTTAATTAAAAGTTGCTGTGTGTGCCACGAGAACACTCAGACCCGAACACCTGGGCCTAAATCTAATTCTTCAGTTGCATTCTGCAAGCCAAAATCCAGATAAAGGCAAAATCACTTCAGAGATATTATCACCCACATAATTCTATCTCCACTTCATGCTTAAAGCAGAGTTGTGGATGCAGTGATTCAAGCTTTCATTCTAGGTCTTAGGAACTCAGGGTCATTGTTCTGAATTCTCCGTTGTATATGTATCAGATGCTGAACTTGGCCTACCAATGCAGGAGAAAGCAGCAAAGGTAGAAAAGAATTTATATAACCCTTCAATTCTAAGCCTTCAAAAGATTCTCTAAGACTGCCAAATGTGAAATATTGCACTGTGAGGTGCTGTGTGTTCACTGTCTAGAGCTCTGCATTCTGGGCATTGGCCAAGGGTGAGGAGGGCTTCAAGACCAGCACGTACAGAAGTGGTGGCTGAGAGAGGGTGAAGAGAGCGCTCCAGTGTTGTGCAGTCCTACCCTAGGCACATCTGCTATCAAATATCTGAGACCTTCCCAAACTGGACACGGTCCTGGAATAGAGGCAGGAGTAAGAAACTCTTGGATTCAGGAGACCCAGGGCTGCTGTGGTCTGGGGAGACACTCAGGAGCCCAGAGACTTTAAAGGTTGACTCTAACTACAAGTCAACAAAGTGATGTGTGTGGAAATTCTCTGTAATTAAGGTCTTTCTGCAACATAGCATTCAGAGTGCTCTCAAAAAGTATGCATTCCAGTTGGGAGACTTTTCCATTCATCAGATTGTATTTTACCAGTCACTGAAGAAAATTTAATGTTAGATAAAAAGACACTACCAAAACAGTAATGAAATTTGGACCCTTCCTGCTAAGATCAGGGCTTACCCTTGAGTTACTTCAGGAAACTCCTGCAAAAGCCCCACCTGCCAACTGTTTTCTTGTATTAAATATGTGTATTTTCCTGGTTCTATCCACCTTATAAACATTCCTTAATCTACCACCCTCCTAAAGGGGGATTCCTAACCACCCTAGTCTGTCCTTTGAGGATGGGCCCAGGGATGTACTTGCTGCAAAATAGCCTTGTTTTGTAGCCACCATTTCTCCCATGTGTAAAGCACATGTTCAAACCTACCCCATTCATTCATTTGGGAAGCTAATTTGAAAGATCTGATGGCCGGAAGTCTGGGTCAATATGAATCCTATAAAATTTTTATATGATTTCAGTCTTATCCGTCATGGGGATACAAACATCAATGGTTTGGTCCCTGTCTTAGGTTGGAGTGTCACAGTTTGAATTTGAACGCAAGACTTTCTGATCCCAGAGTTCAGGATTTCAACATTTAACCTGTCACCTTTGAGAGCAGGCTCACCTAACTCTTTCATTTTTTAGATAAACTGAGTTGCAGAGGAGCAAAGTGTTTAGGACCCAAATTTCCCTGGCATTTAGTAACAACACTAGGTTTTGACCCTGATGACAGGTATCTGACAATACTGAAATTCTGAGGCTACATTGTTTTCTCCATTCTGTCCATGGATCACCGCATAGGTGATGTGGTTCCTCAACTCAAATGTGTTTGATAATTGCAACTAGAGATGATTTTTTACCTGTGTTTCATGAATGAGATATTTCAGAGCTGACACAAGTACAGATTTATTCTCTGGCAGAGATAGATTTGAGCTTGCTGTGATCACTAAGTTGTATGGATCAAATCATACTTTCTAAATGCCATTGCCCTTGATGTGCTATCTCTTTACCTACATTGATCAATGGGCTTCTGCTTATAAAGATAGGATTGGAAGTGGTTCCTTTGATTTCCCTTGATGATTTCAAAGGCATGAAAGGATACCACCCCCTTTGTGGGCCCCTGGGCTAAGGGCGAGGGGATGGTGCACATTGCGATAGCCAGCCAAGGCCTATCCTGACCTTTCTTTGCTGTTCCTTGAATGCGATTTTGAAATAGAAAGAGACAAAGAGGAAAGGACACACGTAGAACAATATAGCTTTTAACATCCATGTCACACTTTAGAAAGATCTCAGGGGAGTGAAAGCTGAGGGAGGAATAGTGACAATGACTCTTTAATAGTGAAAGGTAACAAAAGTAAAGGATAAGGAAGGGAGGACCAGAAGGTGTGAGGAGAGGCCAGCGCAGCTGAGGGAGGTCCACCAAAGGATTTTTCCCCATCTCTGTTTCTTGTGTGGGGTTGTGTACATATATCATATATATATATATATATATATATATATATATATATATTTTTTTTTTTTTTTTTTTTTTTTTTTTTTTGTCTGGAAAAGAGTAAGTGGCAGCACAGAATTGGTGGTTTGGGGCATGAGTTGCCTCCTAATGAGCCCATTGTCAAATGGGACAGGATGATTTTTGCAACTAAAAAGTTTATATCAATAACTTTAAAACAGATAATGGGCAAGAATTGCTTAGAGTGTTAGTGGTTCCTAACTCAAAGGATTGCTTAGAATCCCTTTTGAAATTCTTGTAAAAACATGGACTTTTTCCCTTTGAAAATGAAGATATTCCCACACCCTCAATTTTTTTTTTTTTTAAAACACATTATCTTAGATTTCTAGGAACACCATTGGCAATCCCTGAACTCTTGGTTAAAGGATGTTTGGTTCAGTCACACCGGACTTCACAGAGAGAGCCCGGGAAGGATGGGAAGAGGGGTGCATTGTAGATGGCTAGAAAGATTAACTATGAGGCTGTAGAAAGGGTTCAATGCTGCTGCTGAAGCAGGATGGAGGGCTGAGCTCAGGCAGATTGTGCTCCTGTTCCAGGGCTCTCTTTATTGTCCCATGACTTAAAGCTTCAGTCCCCTTGGTAAAGACATGTGCCCTTCACCACACACTCGGTCTTTCCCTTTTCCTGTTCACCTCTGAAGATGGAAACTCCGCTAGGAATCAGCAGTCACACTGCCAACGCTGTGGAACCCAACAGATACTTGCGTCAGCTGTGGCAGGAAGATGGTTGCAGCAACCCTGTGTTTCTGGGAATGTGTGCTCAGTTTGAACTGAACAGCCCATCTTTTAGGCCAGCACTTCTGCAACTTTCATGTGCCTGTGTCTCCCCTGAGGAACTTGGTAAAATTGAGAGAGGATACCAGGAAAAGTAAAGTCTGAAAGAACAAAAGACTTCTCACAGGAGCCCCGGGGACACTCCTGCAAAGTCTTCCCCATGGTGACTCAGCTCTTAGGAATTTGTAAAAACATAATTTTCTGGGACCTTGAAATTCATGCTTGCTTCTACTTCTGTAAAAGCCCCTGCCACCTTCTCCAGCTTGATTCAAATTGACCAATGAGAAGGGTACCCATGGACAAGGACCCTTGGCTGGGGATGAAAGGGAAAAGACAGAGCCTGTTGGGGACAGCCATTTTTGGATTCTCATCTGTCAAATGGCTTCACTGGCTGAAATAAAGCCCTTCCTCTTTTAAACACAGGTGTTTGGGTGTTCTTTCTCTCTATTGGGCCTCATTTTTCTGCAACAAAATGAAGATTCTGGTTCTGTAAGATTCTGGGGTAGGTTGGGACCTGCATTGCTAACAAGTTCCCGGGTGATGCTGCGGCTGCTATTCTGTGAACAGGCTGTGCACAATGAGGTTATGGTCTGCTTAGGAAGCTAGCACTACTCTCTTCATAATGTAGTTGGAATTTCTCTGTGTGGGTCCTTAATGTCTGGGTTCTAAGAATGAAACCATAGGCCACACAGTAAGTGGAAGAGTTTATTGAAAGAAAGATAAAGAGATAAGGGAAGGGAGGGGGGACAGAACATTCAGCAATGGAGGGAGAACCCCACGTGGGAAACCTGTGTGGACCTTCTGTCTAGGGGTTTACATGCTGCTTTCTTATCCTGCAGACAGGAGAGGTTGGGGAATGTATGTCCAGACCATGTCACAATTGGCCAGGAGCCTGCAGGCAGAAAATAATCCTAAAATTAGCAAAGGAAGGTGGTCCTTTGTAGTCCTCCTCCTGAAGAGGCAGTAGGGTGTGTGCTTCCTACTCCAGGAGGAACCATCCAGATGAAATACTGGTTAGGCTGCTTTTTTATGACCTTGCTTGAGCCCTGAGACTGTGGTCTGGAAAGAGCCTGTTTGTGTCTAGAGTGAGGATCTGTAATGAGACTGACTTCTGAGCTCTCCCAGGTCTAGAAAATGGGGGTCCATGTCCAGCCCTGAACAGGGGAGCCCTGTATTAATAATTGTGGGTTAAATTTGGTTTTGTGTATCAAATAATCTAAGTTGACTTTCCCAGAAAATGCTAATTTCTGAATATGACCCCCCAAAGAACGTTTTGTGGCAGGAAGGAAGTGGAAATTATTTCATTTTGTAAAATTTAAAAATTTTTGTAAGAGTGAAAATCACCTCTTTTATCTAATGAAAGGGAGGCTGGTAGAGGCATAATAAAAGATCTTGGAGCACAGCCTGGGGAAAAAGAATAGCACAGATAACTGCCCCTCTCACATCACTGTCAGCTAGCAGTAACTACAGAGAGCTTACTCTACTTACATAACAATGCATCATTTACACCTATGTAGTTGTATATGGCATACTAAAATGGAAACCATTTCCTTATACTCATTTCAAGTGGAATAAAATAAATTTCTATGGTTCATTGGCTTTCATGCATTGGTTTTAATCTCTTTATGCCTAACATACCTGAATTAGGACATGGCTACCCTCAACCTGAGGTTTACATTGCTGTTGACCAGATGGCTGTGGGGAGGAAGGTGTCATTGAGTTGCACCTGTGAGGTTCATTGTTATTCTCAGAGGCATCAGTGGACAATGGCAGCCTCTTGACATTTCCGTCAGAAACCATCAGGGCTATCTCAGAAAGGAGCAGGAGTGCAGAATGGGTGTCAGCAGCTTGAAAGAAAATCCCGGGGACAATTTCTCTTAAAATGCTGTGTCACCAATATTCTTGATGGCAGAGAGGTTGGTATCAGGTCTGTATGGCTCGCAGAGGAACTGTAGCTCTGGAAAGTTGGGATCTATGTGTTAGAAGCTTTGAAACTATACTATAAATAGATTTTGCTTATATTTTCCTTTGAACTTATGAACAAGAGTAATGATAAAAACCCATGTGGAAATAAGTCTGAAAGAGCTCTTCTAGTAAGTATAAAATAAAAATACTCAGCATGAAGAAAGCACCATTAGGAAGTCAGAACACCTTGCTGGTGCATCTTACAATTAATGGCAACTTAATTGGGTGAAATGCTTCAGTTTAAACTTTGCATGGAGGGGAAATAAAGTTATAAAATCAGAGAGAAGAAGATCTAAAGCAAATCCAGGAAATTGTCTTCAATTACTGTGTGCCCACGTCACCTTGGGCACATGAGGTCTAAAAAGCTATGAATAATTGTAGATGTTCTTGCAAATTAGAAAATCTAGGGAGATTTATTTGTGATACTGAACACCTGTGTGACCTTGGTTAAGTCATTTTGTTATAATTCTCTGAGTCTCACTTTCCTAACTTATGCAATGAAGTTAGTCCTATCAGAGGTGTCCAACCCTTTTTTTTTTTTTTTTTCTGATGTGCATTAAAAGAAGAGTTGTCTTGGGCCATGAATTAAATACACAAACACTAATAAAAGCTTATGAGCAAAAAAAAAAAAGTCTGTGTATGATTTTCGTGATATCTGATACCACAGATAAGAAAAACAGGCTTCACATGATCCATATGCAGCCCAAGGGCCACAGGTTGGACACCCCTGTACCTAGATATTCTTCAACACACCTTCAGACTCTTGGATTAGGTCCTTTTATGCAATGGATAATAGATTAAGTTCACCCATTTATTTTATCCATTTTATCGAAATGGAATTTTGCCTGATGAGGAACTGATCTTACACTTTAGCTGAAACTGAACCAGGGTTCGTTTAGCTGAACCCAGTTCGGTTCCTGCTCAGTATGGAGAACAACCAGTCAGCCTCTTCTCGACAATTTATGGCTACTTGAAAAACTGCGATGTATAGATTCCATGATTTTCTGTTTTTCAGAGAAAATAAACTTAAATCCTTTAATACAATGGTCCCCAAACTTTTGGGGGACTGGGTTCATGGAAGACGATTTTTCCATGGACCAGGGAGTCTGAATGTGGGTGTGTGGAGATTTACAGGTAGAGGAGGCAAAGCTTAAGTGGTAATGCCGTAGTCCTGTTCCTACCAGCCTGCAGACCAGTAGAGGTCCCCAGCCCTGGGTTTGGGGACCATCCAAAAACAGTAAACGCACAATCCTATAACAACTTCTGTTCTATGAACTGCTGTTTAGGCTTTTGACCATCCAACAACCATTCCCTTTTCTGAACAGTGCTCTGATTCCTTTAAAGAATGACCCCTCTCCACTCGATGTAGTCTTGCTGGAGCTGTCAATCAAGGTTTCTGCACTCCCTTAACCCCCCAATGGACAGAATTCCCAGACAAAGCCACTCTGATTTTTTTAAGGAACTTTCAATTTAGAGCCAAGTGTTACATGAGTGAAAAAGTCAGTTGAGTTTATTCATCCTATGACATGAGATGGTCAAAGTACTCTGTGGTCTGGATGTCCAAAGCTGACCTGGCCCTTGACTGATGCTGAGTTGCCTTCTAGACCTGCTTGCGGCCTCTGTTCCATTTTGAACTCACCAAGATTGCTCTAATAAATTTCCTTTTTTGTTTATATTAACCAGAATTGGCTTCTGCAGCTTACAATGAAAGGAAGTCTAATGAGTACAAGGACAGAATTTGTGTGGGGCGCTCTCAGACGCTCGTATTCAGTATAACTCACGAGGCCCATCAAGGTCTTGCTGCGTGAACTGTGGGGGTGGAGGCCTCTTTCAGGATTCCAACAACTCCCTGGTACCACATGAAAAGGGTTCACACTTCTCCATTAGTGTAGAATGCATACAGAATAAAATGAAAAAGAGTCTATGTACTGTTTTTACTTTTACTTTGGATTTCCCAAAGCCCATTAGTCAGTGTGATGAGGTTTGGTTTTGACACAAATTACATCTCCAAATAGAATTTCGAAGTGCAATTCTTACATCTAATCCTTCTGTCCATAATTAAAAGTAATTGAGTCCCTTTCTTGACGGATCGCCAACTGCGGTGTATAGAAAATATCTGAAAAAGGAAACCTATTAAAAGTCTGTTTTATTCTATTTGAATGTCTCTTCACCCAAGAAAAGAAAACAAACTGGTTTTTCTTTTGTGTTAACGATTAATTATAACATTTTTTGGCTAAATTTTCACAAGCCAAACTGTGGTTTCTTTGGAAACCCATTACCCCAAATGCTACTATGCCAGATTTTAGAAACTGCTATTGAAATTAAAAAAAAAAAAAAAAAAAATCCATGGGCAAAAGACAGAAAAGGGCAAACAAACACAAAACACAGAAAGCAACTCCCGGTCCTCTGAGTTACCTGTCTTGGAAAGTACCCTGGGGGGGTCTAAGATGCCTTTGCGCATCATCCTAGCTTCTTACCTGCCACTGCCAGGGGCCCCAACGTGGCATCCATCCCGTCAGCTCTGCTTCACAGAAAACACTCCTGCAGGTGTTTGGCACAGCAGTTAAAAGTTTAAGCTGCACAATCCTCTTCCTGTGCATATATACTAGATCTACTAATGATGTAATCTTACTCAAATTAATCATGTCTCAAAAGTTAAATTTCTCTATCTCTACAACAGAGTTAACCAGAATAAATTTCTGATGACTGGGAGTTATCTCATAGGAGATAACAGATGTAACACTCCCTGGCAGCTGACACGCTATTAGACCTTTAATGTCTATAATTTGTTGTCATTCATTTTTTTAATGTTATGCAGAGGACAAATGCAAATACATAATGAAGGTAGAATTTGGGATGAATTGGACAGTGTGGTGTGCAGTGGGCTGCAGCAGAGAGGATGTTAAACATCGAGGGTGGTGGGTTTCTTTTGCTTTAGATCTGACACGATCTCCACAGGGTCAGATATGGCCAGTGGAAAGTAGTGATACCAAAGAAGGGGCAAATGAAAGGAAGAATTAATGGAACAAGCTTATCTGATGGTTAGATAAAGGCTTTAAGGGGAAGAATCATTCCTGTATCACTGAGCATGAAAAAGTCAGGAAGGGAATAAGATGTAGGGGAAAGGAAAGACATTTTGTTGAGTGCAGTAGAGGTGTTCAGATACAGATGTCCAGCCAAGAGGTGGAAAGCTCCAGAAGGGGCTGAGCTGAAATCTACATTCAGTCTTTTGTTTGAGTAAACAGAACATGCCATCAGTTTCTGTTCTATGAGATCAGAAAGTTATGGCGAAGCAGCAGCTTTTGAAAAACTCATAGCTCTGTTGAAATTCAGTTCCCACCTCTGTAAACCTGATGTGGAATGAGCTTATGGCCCACCTCCAAAATGAAAATGGATATGCAAAGTCTGAACTTGAGGATTAGCTGCCTTGAAGTGAGAGTTAAAGCATGAAAGTGTCCATTATGCTAGTTTTTTCTAACATTTCTTATTTTGGGTGTCTGGAATGTTAGGATCCTGTTGGAAAAAGCAGACAGCAAATTCAAAAGCAAGAAAACCTATCTCCTTCCTTTCTCTGCCTTACAGGGTACCAGATTGGATGCAGGGCACATAGATAGAACCAAGGAAATTGGCAACCAATACATGCATAGTCCGGTAGCTTATGGGTTTTATATGGCAAACATAATAATATAGAAAATAAGATTAACTTCAAAGGAAAAACATACAAGGGGATTATTTGTGTAAGAAATTGAAACCAAATACATAACATAAAACCTCTATAATTTATATGTGTGTGTAAACCATTCTCAATGAAATATAAGCTTGATGATTAAGCACGTGAATTTGGACCGCAAACAGACTCTAATTGTGTCACCTAATTGTCTGTGATATACACTATTTACTGATTTGCACAATCAACTAGAAAGGCTCAAATATTACCTAAATGTTGCTTAAACGTCCATGGTTTGTAAGTTTAGAGTTGTTCAAAATACCGTATATACTCGAGTATAAGCCGAGTTTTTTTTTGGCACAAAATTTATGCCGAAAAACCAGAACTCGGCACAAATTTTGTGCCGGAAAAAACTTAGCTTATACTCGAGTATATACGGTAAAAAGGTTGCTTGTTTGTTTAGTAGGCAAACCACTTTACCCTGCTGGTGTTTTAATGCTTCAAAGTTTCTATAGCACACTTCTTTCAAATCCCTTTGTGCTATTGATTCTCTGCAGCTAAGTTTGCTACTTTCTTTCTTTCTTTTTCTTTTTTTTTTTACCTGCTAAAAAGAAAATTCATTCTATTTTATTTTATTTTCTTGATAATGGGTGTGCAGATCCATTTAAATCATTGTATCCATTCTTGTCTCACAGACTATGGAGTTTGCTGCCTTTGAACTCAATTATACTTTAATAGTGTATTTTACCTCTGGATATCTTAATTTATAGAATCACATCTCTCTAGAGCAGGGAGTTTGAAAACTGGAGGAATAGTTTCATGTTTAAGGTTATATTTGAAAATGTATACCTTTACCCCAATTTTCATTATCAAATATTTATTTTGGTATCTGATATTTTCTCTGGTTTTGTCTGAGGTCATCTGGGACTGAGTGCATGGTTTTTGACAGAAAATTTTGGTTGAAGAGATGTGGGGCAGAATGTACTTCTGAGTAGTTGTATGGGTACAAGAAGGAGACAAAATCTGGAAAGAGGTGTAAACTAGTGCTCTCCTTGGGATTTTATATAAGAAGAGATTTTCTTTTCTTTTGCTTTTTCTATGCCCACAGGAACTATTTCCTTGGGTATTTTGTACCTACGCCTACACAGATGCTGGCAGCACAGCAGTTAAGAGCTCAGTCCTGGACTTGGAATCTTGGATTCAAGTCCTGGGTGTGCTAATCACCCGAGGACACGGTCTCTCCCCCAGGACACACAGATTCTCTCTCTGCTCTCCAAGCTGGTGAAGTGGGGCGTGGTGGCATTGTAACGCAAGACTGTCCCTTCTGGTCCCTTCACTGCCTCTTTCCTTGATACAAAGTTAAAACCAGGTAATATGGTCACCCACCTGACTCTGGATTCTTCTGAAGGTGGTCACTTGTGCAGATAGTTGTTGAATTTGGTGTCCATGTGCAGTGACAATCTTGCCAGGTTTCTGTTCGGGCATCTTGCTCTGGCCCCTCATGAGTTATTATTATAAGTTTTAGAACTTTCCATTTTTTCCCTATGTGTGTTTCATTAGAATTTTACTGCCTCCAACAAATGGTATCTTTTCATTCAAAGGCAAAACTCGTTTGAGTTTTTTTTCATAGATCTTATTGAGGAAGTCTTCAAGACATTCAAAAACTCTTAGAAATGTATGGGCTTTGAACACGTACACACACACACACAAAAGAAAGACAACCGATGTGTACTGCTGAGGTGTCCAAGTGGCAGACTAATGGTTCATTCTCATCAGAGTATTTATTAGGTGCTCTAGCAGTCAGAGCAGAATCAATAGGACATGTATAGGTAAGCAGGGGGAAATTTATTATGGAAATTGGCTTACACCATCATAGAGGGCAACCCTCCCATACACTGTCTGCATGCTGGAGTAGCAGGCAAGCTGGTGGAGTAATTCAGTCCTAGTTCATACACTTCAGAAACAGGGACTCTGATGTCCAAGGGCGGAAGAAAATGGATGTCTCTGCTTAGGAAGAGAGAATTTGCCCTTTCTCTGCCTTTTTATTCTACTAGGGCCCTTCATGGATTAGGGAGCGAGGGCTGATCTTTACTGTGTAGTGATCCAAATGCTAATCTCTCTGGACGCACCCTCACAGACAGATCTAGCAATAATGTTTTACTAGCTACATGTATCTGGGTATACCTCAGACCTAGTGAAACTGACATATGAAGTTAGCCACAATAGCTGCTTATCATGAAATACGTACGCTAGAACCTCCATAGTTGACCACTTCTGTACACTGACCAACTCCTTAAGCTGACCTAAGTTCATACTGATGAGTTCCACATCGTACATATCAGTACAGTAAGCCTAGTTCATTAAGTTGACCACCTCTGTATGTTGACAAGTTTGTGACAATCCCCTGGGTGATCTACTTAGAAAGGTTCTCCTATATTTTACAATCTTACAATTCAAGATGAGTATTATAATTCCCATTTTATTGATGAGAAAACTAAGATTCAGCGAGGTAAAATATCTTCCCCAAAGTTAGAAAGGTAAAAATCATGTATTCTGAAATTCATTGCTGGTACAGAGTCTGGATTGGATTTTGTTGTTGTTGTGTGTTTGCGACAGAGTCTTACTCTGTTGCCCAGGCTAGAATGTAGTGGTATCATCATAGTTCACTACAACTTCAAACTTCTAGGCTCAGGTGATTCTCCTGCTTCAGTCTCCCAGTAGCTGGGACTATAGGAGAGCACCAGCACCCTGGCCATTTTCTTTATTTTTTCTAGAGACAGGGTCTTGCTACTCTTGCCCAGACTGGTCTTGATGTCTTGGCTTCAAGCCATCTTCCTTCTCAGCCTCCCTAAGTGTGAAGATTACAGGTATGAGCCACCATGCCTGGACTTTGGATTTTCATCTTTCATGAAGTTGCTTTTTTAGTGGTACTAAAAAAGGGCACAACTCTTCTTGAATTAAAAGGAAAAATGTTCCAAGAGTAACTATGCACTCTGTTTCTGACAACTCTAAGTTAAACATATTTATTGATCCAACATATTGCGAAATGCAAGTCAAATGACGTACATGTGAAAACAATTCTTCATTGATTTTGAGAATATAAACACTGCTGAGGGGGAGAAAGCTACCTTTTCCAAAATTTAACTACTTCCTTTATGCCACACTGAGTTTTTCTTCTTTGCTGTCTTTATTCACTTGCTAAAATGTTATTAGATTGACTATCATTCAAATAAATAAATACACCCACTTATTTCCATTAACTTGCCAACATGTAAAAAGGCTAGGAGATTGATTTATCGCAGGTATCAATTTAGAGGTAATTTTTGTAGACCTAGTACAATTTTTGATTCTTTATGAGTCTCTATCAAGCCAATCATCTTAGTTTTGTTTTGCTGACCTTGAAATTCTTCCCCAATCATCTTTGTTGACATGAACTATAATAGATATGCTTCTGTTATTTTTTTGTTTTAGCAAAACTGTTATTGATGAAAATCAAAGCAGAAGATATAATGGCAAGAAATTGTTCAACTGTCATTAGGCTTTTCTTTATATGGCATTTAGAAAAGTGGAAAAAATACAGTAAAGTCGGTAGCAAACTCTCTCAAGGTATGTTGGATTATCCACAGACCAATAGTAAATATATACACTGCAGAGATATATATGGAGAAAGGGAGAGGTAAGAATAGAGAAAGAGAGGGAAAACAGAAAGAGAGACTGACGGAAAGAGATATAGAGAGAGATGGAGCAGGAGGGAGAGAAATATTCAGTGAAGAACTGTGTCCTGGAAGCTGTATTTTATTGGTAGAAGAGCACCCCACCTTTATTACTAATTAACGTGCTGGGACACCACAATGTGAACTCCGCATGTGCCTACAAATGGACTACTTCAGCAACATCCTATCACATAGGTGTTTCATTTGATTTGTGAGTTCAAAAAAAAAAAATCATATCCAGTACCGCAGATGTTATAAGGCTTCATCAAAAAAGCATATCTTTTAAAATTTGAAAACACCAACCTTGCCAATTTGCTCATTACTATTAACAAGATCAAATCCTAGCAATATCCTGCTCACCAGGCATTTCTTTATTGTTATTAAAAATGTCTGGCACTGCAGAAAAAAGCCAAAGAATTGTGAAAAGGGCCATAAAAATAGCAAGTCCTTACTGGGACCCTACTGTATGCTGATATTTTATGAACACTGTCCTTCTTAAATACAAATCTGAAATGAATGAGTTTTAGAAACAGGCAAAGCAATGGAGGGTTAGAAAAGTGACGCCACTTTCTAACATCCGTGTGGTGAGTGGAGTAAGTTTCTGAGAGAGGGCTTGGCATCTTTTCCGTCTGGCTTAACAGACTTTTTTTATTTTTTGAGACAGAGTCTCACTGTGTCACCCTTGGTAGAGCTCAGCAACCTAAGGGGGGCCTCTTGCCTCACACCCTCCTGGCTTAACAAACTCTTCATCTTTGCCCCCTGCACTGAGCTGTTGTGCCTAAAATAAAATTGTGTATATGTAAAAGAATATATAAATAGGGCATAAAATACTGTATATATAAAACCCTATCCATATCTATACATATACTTACATATGCATATACAGGTGCTATATACTATCTCTTTGTATGTGTATCTATATATGAATTAATTATATTTTAACATATAAATTATTTATTTTTGAGACAGAGTCTCACTCTGTTGCCCCAGGCTAGAGTGCTGTGATATCATAGCCCACGGCAATTTGGACTTCCTGGGCTCAAGCAATCCTCTTGCCTCAGCCTCCCGAGTAGCTGGGACTACAGGCACCTGCCACAATACCAGGCTATTTTTTCTATTTTTTGTAGAGACAGGGTCTTGCTCTTGCTCAGACTGGTCTGAAACTCCTGAGCTCAGGCAATCTACCCGCCTTGGCCTCCCAGAGTGCTAGGATTACTGGCATGAGCCACCTCGCTCAGCCTATAAAATAATTTTTAAAATTAAGGTATGATATGAGAAAATAAAGTACACTAAGACCTGAGTGGAATGTTAAAAGTGGTCAAGAAGGAAAACTTAAGAATGTATTTGTCTAAACTAATCTTCAGAGGCACTTACAAGTGTCTGTGGACTGTCAGATAATGGAAGAGTTTATGATATGAAATAGGGACCCCTCCTAGGGGGTCTGCTGCACCTGACCCCCCCTCCCCCCATCATGAAAAGAAAATTTTGAGTCTCTTCAGTGGAAATTCTGGGTCCCTGGTTGGCCTTGAAAAGTAAGTGGGCAATTGATGGGCACAGTTGCCCTTCAAGTGAGCCGCGAGATGTTTTGGTTCCCAAAGGAAACTAGAAGGTGGCACCTATAAAGAACTTTGCTACACATCATCCCATGCTGCGTAGTCAACATTACAGGAATAAGCTTATTCCTGAAGGCTACAAGGCTATCTCTCTGTATCCCCGGCATTCACACCAACATATGTTCTTAAGCAGTTTTGCAGAAACCCCCACTAGTCAGAAAAATGCAGACAAGGGGGGACTGGAGAACTGATCTCTGACCACCATTGCTTCCTCTGTATTTCCTCCCGAGGGGCCTGTCAGCCCCGTCTCAACGCCTCTTTCCGCTCATGCAGGAATCTCTGAACCCACTATGCCCTCCTTGCTTCAGGATACCCCACCTTTTGGGGAGCCAGGCCAATGTACATCCTCCATATACTGATTTACAACTTTGCCTGCCTGAAGCATACCCTGCTTTTAAAAACCCTGGCTTGTGAGCCATCGAGGAGTTTAGATCTGGAGCGTTAGCCGCTGGGACAGATCCCTTTTCTCCCACTAGAACCCTAGACTTCAGTGCTGGGCTTCACTGTGCCGGTGAGTGTACCCCAGTTTGGTTTGGTAGCATTTATTAAAGAAATATACAAAGTGGTTCTACAGAATTTTTGGAATGTCAAACAGGCCAGTCTGGACAGAATAGGACTGGGCCAAGTTTAGAGATCTGATCTACAACGGGAGGACTAAAGTGAATAAAATCAAATTGTATTCAGGGATTTTGTTAAGTAGAATTTAGTTGCTCTTGTCACCCCCCTTCCAATAAAAGAAAGAAAGAAAAATGTAAACCATGTGAGATGATAGATATGTTGATCGGCGTCAGTATAGTAACCACTTTACCATTCATGCGTCTCCCATAACATCATGTTGTAAACCTCAATATACACAATGAAGTTTATTTAAAAACAAACAAAGAAACAAACAAAACACTCAGCAAAGTCAGGTTAAGAATTTCTTACTATGCTGAGTTATGTGTAGGGTGGAGAGATAGAAATCCTGTTAATAGTATTTTAAATGAGTTCACATGTACTGATTCAATGGAATTCTACCGAGGGGTCTTGAGAGTGCTCAAAAGGAGATTGCTGAGCGTTTTTCAGTGGTTTCATTATTAAGAAATACTGGAGACTAGGAATTGGCAAACTGGAGATAAGCAAGTATCATTCTGAGTTTTGAAAAGGGGAAGAAATATTTTGCAAAGTAGAGACTGACAAGCTTTATTTATCTCATGCAGGACTGGAATGAACTAGAGGTGGGTGGTTTCACCTCTCGGTAGGAGAAAGTGACGGTCCACATGCCAGAATGGACTCACTAAGATACAAGCATGTTAGAATAATGTATTTTCTTTTTAATAATTCTTTTTATTTTTTTGAGATAGCCTCATTGTGTTGCCCTGAATACTGTGGCATCATGGTAGCTCATGGCAACCTGAAACTATGGGCTCAAGCAAATCTCCTGCTTCAGCCTCCTGAGTAGCTGGGACTGCAGGCGTTGTCAATAGGCCTGGCTAATTTTTCTATTTTTAGTAGAGACAGAGTCTCGCTCTTGCTCAGGCTGGTCTCAGACTCCTGAGCTCAGGTGATCCACCTGCCTCAGCCTCCCAGAATTCTGGGATTACAGGCGTGAGCCCCTGTGCCTGGCCACTGCATTTCATTTTTGAATGACGTTAGTCTTCTGGTATAACAGGTGACAGGATGGCATTTCATCTGTGGAGTTGCATGATTGTTTTACACGTGCCCTGTCTACAGATCTGCAATATCCCATCCCTATTGCTCATTCTCTCTGGATGACCTTTTTGGGTTTTTTTCCCCTGCTAATAAACAAAAGCTCTCAGAGGGAACTTCTGTATGCTGCTTCCACCCAAATTCCCCTCTTCCTGCATCTGTGCTGGTAGAGTCTGCCTTTCTTCTCCTGGGGATGGACAGTCCTGCTCCACTTTAAGTCCTGCACCTCAAAGCCAGTGCCAGCAGCGTTCCTGCTTCCTCTGACGACATCAGCTTCTTTTCTATTGGATTGTACCTATCAATATACACATGTTGTATTATTTCCTGTCTTTAAAACCAAACAAAGGAAACCAAGAACTAAACCAATAAAACGCTCCTTTGTTTGTCAATATCCTTCCAATGAGTACTTCATTCCTCTGAGAACTCCTTGAAGGGTTGCTTGTATTTGCTGTCTGTCATCCTCTTCTTCGTGTTTTATCTTGAAAAAGTTTTGTTTCAAGTTTTAGTGACCTCAATACTGTGAAACCATTCTAGTTAGAGGTTTTTTGACTTAATTCATCTGGGGTGGGTCTTGTTATTTATTATCCAATTGATAATAAAGTGTGGCCAGGCAGAGAACTGGCTGAAACCTTCCAAGAGAGAATGAGATCCCTTATAAGGCTTCCTCCATCAGGGGGCTGGACGTGTCTGGAACTCCGCCTAGAGAGCTGGTCAATTTCTTTCCTTGGCAGTTCTGTGGATAAAATAGGGTGATTGTTTTGAACTATTCTTTGTCATAGTTGCTGCAGAGTCCACTTAAATAAAGCTTGCAATGCATTGTAAAATAAGATGCTTTGCAAAAAATTGATTCATTCATGAACTTTCTGGAAGACAGCTCTTGTATTAAGCTAGGAACATATTTATTTCTGTCTTTGTTGATGCTTGGGTGCCTTTAAAAGCTAATAATCGTAAGAAAGAGGGGACAGCAGCATGTCGTTATAAAAATTTTATTTTGTCTGTGTGAAACATCTTTTCTCCAGCAATTTAAAATATTTTACATGTTTGTAGGACAACACTTGACATGCTGTATTTTTGAATTGAAATATTTGCCCAGATTACTAAAAATTCATAGGTCTCCTTAAACTGAGGGTTACTTTGCTTATGTGCACAAAAACCTTTGAGGAGTTTTTTTTTTTTTTTTTTTTTTTTTGAGTGTTATGTATTTTTTTCAATGTTATGTATTGAAAATGTTAATAGTGGGTACATTTTCTATCAATCAATCTCTGGGTCTGTGACTTACTTCTACAGTCCTTATCACCCTATCATCTATTTCCTACATATTTTCTCAACATATGCAGTTCATACTTATCTCCATATTTATGGCACATAATGATTTTTGATGTTTATTTATTCCTATTTCTCTTTTGAGAAAGAGCAAGATAATATCAGTGCACAGTAATGGAAAGAATGAGAAAAATAGTTGACTTTTCAACATTCCATAACAACTTTGGAGATCAAATCAGCAGTTGAATAATCTGAGAACTATAGGCAGTCACAGGAATGAGAAGAGATCTGAAATGATACTAAATGAAAAACCTCAGAAATGAGGTTTCTAGCCCTCATTTGGCTACTAATTAGCCACATGACCTTGAATGGATTGCTAACTGTGCTAGGCCTCAATTTCCCCTACTTTAAGGGAGTCTAACTCTCATTACACCAAAATGTTTGGGATTGTATACAGCTTTTTATAGCTGTACCTGAGAAAATAGTAATCTATTCCTTAATAAGGATTTTACACTTTAATACAAAAATGGGAATGATGTTATATTAGCTGTGAATAAAGCCTGTTTTGTGAACGCTAAAATAAATTAATTTGGTAATTTTTCTTTCTGAAAATTGCAAGAGAAATTAGATCTGTCTTTGAGCACAAACATGAGAGTCAAAAGAACAGTAAATGCAATTTCAACTTCATTCATCTCCTTTCAGAGACGGGAGACAAACTTGGATCTCTTCCAAAAGACCAAAGTAAACAGAGAGGAAATTTTGGAAGATTGAATCAGAGCCAGAATAAACTAGGATTTCAAATGTTTAGGATGAATATTGTAAAAGGATCCAAAAAGTGGTTTAAGGAGATATATTTAGATCTAAAAACCAGGCCAAGTTGGTTTAATTAATAATTTTCAGAATAAGAAAATTAATTTGGATCAATATTAATCTGTATGACAGAATACCAGGGATATACAGAAAGGGCACTTTGACTAATGACTCTACCCCCCCCCACCAATCCCCGTGGTATCATTACCAATTTCAATTAAATGAAAAAGAAATTCAAATTAACTCCATGGAATTGTTTAGTATATTAATGTAAAGTTTGATTTAAAAGAACTTTATGGTTATTTTGGTTTTCAGGACACTGCCCTAGCATGGCCAATGTCACCAATCTTCTTTCTTTTTTTGTTTTTTCTTTTTTTATTGGATCAATTAAACAACACATCAAGACCTAGTTTAATAGTCTGTTGACCCATTGATCAACATATTATTTCCTTTAATTGGTTTAAATACCTTTACTACAATTTATGTGGTATTTTCTAAACTTCTATTAAAAAGGAAAATTACTTCCATTTCTTTGAATGAAAGAGCCAGCCTTCAACTCTTAGAATGAAAAGTGACACTAATTATTCAGGTTAGCTTTATTACTTATTTTTGGACTGATTTACCTATTAGGTTGATTTACCTATAATAGAATCACACTTCACATTCACAATAACATGTTCCCCACCTTGGAAAGTCTGGGCAATTGACTAACAATCCCAATATTAAATAAAGAATTATTGAGTTGTTACCAATTTCAGAGAATTACAGATGGGTGGAATATTGTGCTTGGATGATATCTCAGCTGTTATAGAATGTGATTTAATAAGACTCAGTTTTTTTTCCTCTCTTGATTTTAAGAAAAAATGATAGAAACTCTAAGTGAATAAGACCCAAAGCAGCAATAGAAAAGCTCCCTGATTTTAATGCTGAGCATGATTGGGCCATTCTGTGGAGACTCTAGCAACAACGAACAGCATAATATGATTCGGATTCAGGGAGTTACTGAAAAGTAACAGAGCTATTTTTAAGTCTATCTACTATTTATCTAGTTAGAGAGACACTAATCAGGTAATTGAAGTGGATGAAAATTATTTGAAGATATTAGAATTGTCATTTCTAAGCATTTATTTCACACACTAAGGTTATAGCTAGATATTTATTTATAATTGTTTATAATTATCGTTGAAACATATGGCACAAAAGAGTTACCCTTTAGTGGAATGCAGCCTCTTTTACAGCACTAGGTTAAACCTCATTCATTTATAAAATAAATATTTCTAAGTGCCTACTATGGTAAAGTGCTTTTCTGGATGATGAGTATCTTTCTTCTCTTTCTATTCTTACCTTTGCTAAGTATAAAGCATATCTTATTCTTCATTACTATCCATTAAATGTTTTATGCTAACATAAAAAACAATGAGCACATTAGGAGATTTTGTTTTTCAAGATATGTTTTCATTTTTTTAACTTGCATTTTGACCAATGTGTTGGATCATCAGTTTTGTCTGGGGTTCCTCCATATGTAGTGTCACTGACATGGACACAGAATATTCATAAGGCTTTTCAAGGGTCACCTGGAAGATATTTCCTTCTTCAATGCCTTGGTAAGGGTTTTCATTAGTGACTGAAAACTAAATTACCATGGGGGACTAAAATAGTCTTTGGAGCAAAGCAATGTTGATGAATTTGTCTGCCTCATGCAGGTTGGTCTGTACAATTGACAGTGTTTGCATCTTAGAATCAGATAGCCAGAAACTGAAGACTAGTAAAAACATGAAATTCTCATGCTGGACATGGCCATGGCAAATCCACACCAATATTCGGTCTTGTTTGGTAGTTAAGAGGATGCGTTAAGAGTAGTGAAGAGGCTCAATGCCCATAGGTCAGTGAGTAGGGCGCCGGCCACATACTCTGAGGCTGGCAGGTTTGAGCCCAGCCAGGGCCTGCTAAACAATAATGACCCCTGCAACCAAAAAGTAGCCGGGCATTGTTATGGGTACCTGTGGTTCCAGCTACTTGGGAGGCTGAGGCAAGAGAATCGCTTAAGCTGAAGAGTTTGAGGTTGCTGTGAGCTGTGACGTCAGGGCACTCTAACGAGGGCAACATAATGGGACTCTGTCTCAAAAAAAAAAAAAAGTAGTTAAGAGTTAAATGTCCTTAGGACAATAGCATTAGGAGTTGTAGTGACACAGACCTGTGTTCAAATCCTGGATTTGCTACTTACCACCCATTTGAACTTGGATGTGACTTAACCTTCCTCTCTCAACTGTGGAAAATCTCAGTAAAAAGCGTATGATAATTTGACCATCAAGTACTTATGTAGGACATGTAGGATTACATGGAATACTGAAAACAAAGTGTTTATCACAGTCTTCACCTGTGAGTTTAAAATTTTATGGCCAAGTTCCATCTTTGTAGATGTGTATCATGACTATAACTGCCTAGTCTTTATCTGGCACCTTTGAGATACCAGAGTCTCTTCCATGTGTGGGAGATATAAAGTGGGGCACTCTTTGGTGGGAGGGAGAAGAGCTAGGTCCATGGTTGTGGTAGCATGTACATAAGCAGGAACCATGCTGAGTTTCATTACGCGCACATAGTTCAAGTTATGGGAAGGACAGTACTTTCTGTTCTTTTAAAACACTTTTCTTGGTAAAGCCATCAAATCTTTGTTTTACACTATAATAAGTACAAGGATGGTAGCAGAAAAGATGAAAAGCAGAGCTCTGGATTCCTACTCCCCAGATTTCAGTTATGGTCCCATCAGTCATCTGCTGTGTGACCTTAGGCTATTTACCGTTCTCTGTCACTGTTTCCTCAACTGAAAAAATGAGTGATAATATATTGCTTTTTAAAATTGCGAGTTCTAAAAGTTAAAATATACATAAAATTCTTGGAGCAGCTTCTGGCTTGTAGTGAACGGTCAGTAAATGTTGGCTATAACAGCATTATACATCATAAACTATTTGAATATACATAAAAACTGTGTGTGTGTGTGTGTGTGTGTGTGTGTGTGTGTGTGTGTGTTAGGGCTCAGGCCTACAGAGTGCTATATCTGGCAAAATATTAGCATGATGTATTCTATACATCTGTCTTTACCAGTTTTAATAACATATCTGCTGATAACTATCTATGTTCAGTAATATTACATTTAGTCATAGGGATAATAGTGTCAGGTATAAATGGCACAATTAAAAACACTACAGGAGCTACATTGCTCAGAAAGTTGCAGTTCAAATATTTCTTCCTAAAAGGCTTGCAAACGTAGAATGAGAAAGAATGAGGGTATCTTGTTTTATTCCCTTGTGGGAATCTATGCACATCCAATGGACTACATAATTCCACATGTAGCAACTTCTGCAGAGACCCCCTGCCTCATCATCTCGGCCTTTAGGAGAAGGAAATTGATGGCCGATGATTTATTTTCTTAAGGAGTGAATACAAGTGTACGAGTGGAAGCGTTTCATGTGATTCCTAGAGATATTTTGGAATATGTCTCGTTTAAGAGAGCTAATATTTACATATACTTGGAGTTAAGTTTACAAATCACTGTCAAAAGGTATTTCTATTACATCCCAAAATGTTTCAAAATGACATTTATTACGTTTATTTCAAGACTATGAGATTAATATGCTGATTCATCCATTGAAAAATCATTAGGCACTCGTGATATATTACACAGCACCCTAGGCGGTGGGATACAAAGATTATATTTCCCTGACCTCAGGGGCTGAGGAGAGAAAGGGAAATAAAATAAGTTATAAACAACAGATGCTATGATAGATTTGTACAGAGGGGTTTAGAAGACAGAAAAGAGGGTTTTAATTAAGAGCTGGGTGGCTGTTACCAGACCTCCAAGACTTGCATTTTGAAGGGCTGGCCTGAGTTGGGGTGGGGAGGAGGTTCTTGTTTTGGGCACTGTGAGGTGGGAGCATGGCGGGAGGAGGAAGGCTGGGGTGCATCCCACGAGGGTAACAGCTAACGTTCCACATGGATGGAGAACAGGGATCAAGGCGTTGACAGCCCACTGCCCTTCCCCAGGCAGCAAAACACTGGGTGTGATGCCAGATTGGAGAACGGCATTGAGGGAGCCTGGGCTAAGGGTGGGGATGTTCCTTACTCCTGGGCCACAGTGTACAAGCCCAAAGGGAGGATCAGAGAGACCATGTTTTGGAGAGAACAAGAAATCGGAACCAGCACATCTTCACCCGAGGAGGCTGCCAGGTAGTGTTCACATAAGAGCCAGGGACGGAGAAGAAACCTAGGTCTTGTAGCGAGAGCAGAGGCTCAAAGCTGCAACCACCGATCAGGGTGCAATGTGGGGCTGGGAGGAATGTCCTGAGCAGCTGGAACAACAGCAGCAGATTTTTATAGGACATTTGTAGCCTCCTGAATGGCTGGAGAGAGCTGTTAAGGGTGCTGATCTGGCTCAGGCAGAGGGCCTGGAACTACACTGACAGGCTGCAGCCGCACCCGAAAGCTTTGGGGAGTCATTGCGGGGTTTTAAGCAGAGCAATGGCATGACCGGATTTGCGTTTTAAAAAGGTCTTGTTGGCTTCTGTGAAGGGATGGAGTGGAAGTTTGTGAATCTGAAGGCTCAGAGATCAGCCAGGAGTTGGGGGTTTACAGACGAGAGAGGATGGGAGGCTGGTCTGAGGCCTAGGGCTGGAAACGGACTGGGAGGAGGTGTTGGGGGAGACCCAGAAGGTAGAAAGGAAGAGATGAGTTAGGAGGCAGGGGAGAAGAGAAGGAGCAGAGCCAGGAATTGGCCAATGTCTGGAATAGGGACCTGCTGTCTGGATTAGGGACCTGGCTGTCTGGATTAGGGACCTGGTACGGCCAGTGGTGCATTTATTCCCCACAGCAGGGAGCCCCAGGGGAGGTGTGGGAAGAAGAGACGCCCATTTCAAAGTAGGGGTGTTGAATTTGAGGATCCTGCTGAAAGCTAGGTGGTGACAACCTGAAATCTGTAGCACAGAGTTCTAAAATTTAGACAAAAAAGAGCTGAGGGAAAAAGGCCAAGCCTTCATAATTGCTTAGATGGAAATCGAAACCGATAGATTTGAATGCAGTGTGTAGAGGGGGAAGAGGAGAGCAGTGAACACTGACAACTGGGAGAGACCGGAGGGAAAGGATTCATGCCATTGGGCTATGACGGCCAGAAAGGGAGAGGGCAAATAAAGAGACACAAGCTACTGAGGAAATAATTTCATGACACAGAGAGAGTCGCAGAATAATGGGCAATGATAAGGATGCTGCTGTGAATGTGAAGGGTAAAACAATCACATTCACTTTGCCGGACGCTTTACATATGATGGCTTTTCTACTCTTCCTAACAGCCCCCTGGGCTAGCTGCTGTTATTATTCTATGTCCCACACGAGGCTGCTGGGGATAGGGAGGTTAAGTGACCTGCTCACATTATGAAATGAGTATTTGAACCTATGTGAATTCAGACTCATCACAAGCAGCTCTGTGAATGCGAAGAACTCAGAAAACAAAACATAAGACTAGCCGCAGTGAGCTGAGAATGCCCGGGGGAATTAGGAAGCAGAAACAAGTGAAAAAATGCGGGGAAACCTCTTGAGAAATTTTCATAAAGTAAACAGGAGAGGCCTTAGCTAGAAGAGGGGAGGCAGAGGTACGTGGAGTGGGGATTTTTTTTTTAAAGACTGGAAAGGCTGAGATTATTTATGCATTGAATTAATAGAGAGGGTAAAGATGTCAATAAATGATGAAATGAGTCCTCAGAGACCTCAGCAGGGGTTAGGATCGAGAGTATTGGCACAGACATTAATTTTGAACACATATTTGTTGAGCACACATTATATCCTCGGCCCCATGCAGGTACTGGGATACAAGTTGTATAATATATGGTAATTACCCTCAAGAGCTGGGAGTTGAATGGAAAGCAGACTTTACAGCATCATTTCATATGTTGTTAAGAAAGGGTGGTTGATGGAATGACTTTGAGGGGATGGGAATGGGAAATTTGGATTTAAAAGCTTATCTCCTACAACTTTAGACCATAGTTTTTCCTCCAGTTGCACTGGCCGCCTTTTAATTTCTGATCAGGCCAAACTCCTCCAGTCTCAGGAATTCACAAGCCTGGTCCCTCCTCAGCCTCAAGCTTCAGTGGTAATGTTACCCTGGGCCTACAGTGTAATGTTACTCTACAGAGAGGCCTTCCCTGGTCACATTGTCTAAAGTCCTGCTTCCTCATGCCTTAGTCTCTCTCCTATCACCCGCTGACTTCCTTTGTACCTGTTTCCCTGCCCCCCAATTTTTGCTTATCTTCTTTGCTTTATCTGTGCACGTATCACGTGCCTTCTCTAAACGTGAGCTCCATGAGAGTGGGGCCATCTTGTTCAGCATCCTCTCTAGTTCACGAATACCACCTGCTACATAGATGATGGTGTGTTTTTTAGGAAACAATTAATAGAAGAATTAATGTTGAGGCATTTTAAAGGTACTCCTTATCTATACAAAGTGGGGGTCATTTTAGGTTAAGTGAGAAAACATGTACAATGTCACAGAAACATGACTGAGCACGGTAAATTTCTGTAGCAGTCAGAGGTCAGGTGTGGTGGCTCAGGCCTGTAGTCCCAGCACTCTTGGAGCCTGAGCTAGGAGGATTATGTGAGACCAGGAGTTTGAGACCAGCCTGGGCAACGGAGCAAGACCCTGCCTCTACAAAAAGTAAGAAAAATGGGCTGGACGAGGTGGCATGTATCTGTAGTTCCAGCTACTTGGAAGGCTGAGGTGGGGAAATCTCTTGGGCCCAAGTATTTGAGGCTGCTGCAGTGAGCTGTGGTCACTGCAGTCCTGGCTGGGCGATGGAGTAAGACCTTGTCTCAAAAGAAAAAAAAAAATTAGAAAAGGTAGTAGTTAGCAGCTTTGTATGTTTATGCCATACCATGAGATGGATAAAGTGGTCGAGCAGTAGTGATAGTGAGGCTGAAGGTGATAAGGGGAAGAGTTGGCAACAATTGGAATATTTGGGCCCTACAAGGACTGGTCTTATGTGCCAAGTCAAGGGTTCTGACAATGGGCAGTCCATTGAAAAATAGAATATTATGGAAATTAGGTCTTCAAAATCGATTCTATATGAATTTAGCTTTTGTCATTTATGGCTAAATTTTGAATCATGAAAACATCTTCTGTTTCAATATAGTTATGATCATACAATAACTGGGAACCTAAATCCTTCATTAGAAATTAGATTTCTGTGAAAAAGTTAAGGATTCCTTCTTTAATGTGTATCACATGTTTTCTTGTGATCACTGCCTAGTAATTCAGTAGCCAGAGAATAAAGGGCTTTGTCATTATATGAAGACATCAATATTCATTGAAACAGTTGGGCTGGTCTTTGTAGGTATGGTAATGGAAATCTGCAAACTTGTTTAGCCAAAGATCAAACGACCTAATTAAATGTTAGCAGTAATAATAATAACCTCCTTTGGGAGTGGTGGTGGTGCAGGTAAGACATGGCAAATGGTAGGAACACGGCACAAAAAGAAAGCAAGCAATATTCACTGAGAAACCTGTCTTTGTTTTTTATTAATTACTAGATTAGGGAAATGACATTTACTGGGGAAAATAACAGATCATTTAATGGAATTGCCAAAGGTCTTTTGAACCTCCAGAGAATTGAAGAAATGAGCTGAATGATCTGAATTAATGCTGGAAGCTGGGTCTGTAACACTTGCTAACATTTTTGCTAATTTGATAAGTTATATGAGCTTCTAAACAATATAATTAGAGCAAGGGAAAGACTAATGGGTGAAAATATTGTACTTTACATCATTGTTGGTGCCTTAATCACTATTTCAACAAGACCTCAGTATGCATTCCTTTAATATCTGAACTAATTTTAGAGGATTTTTTTTAAAAAATTCTTTTGAACAATTTTAAACTTACCATGAACAAAGCCTATTATTAAACAATTATGTAATGGCATGATTTTTTTCCTACACCACTGCACTTAGGAAATATTTAAAAGCCAGCTGTACACATTAGCTGCTCTGGCAAATGATAGGTGTACCTCTCGTTTTCTTCACAGTGGACAGCCCTAGCTGGCAACTTATTTTTCTTTATATGGAAGCAAGTATTTACAAAAGAAGAAATGCACACAGACAATATAACAGTGTTATTGTCCTCTTTATGTATAGTTAACTTAGATTAATAAAAAGTAGTGGTTAGCTGGTGCGGTGGCTCATGCCTGTAATCCCAGGACTCTGGGAGGCTGAGGTGGCAGGAATTCCTGAGTTCACATCCGAGACCAGCCTGAGCTAGAGTGAGACCCATCTCTAAAAACAAACAACAAATAAACAAACAGAAAACAACTGTGCATTGTGGCAAGTGTCTATAGTCCCTCACAGCTACGTGAGAGGCTGAGGCAAAAGAATCACTTGAGCCCCAGAATCTGAGGTTGCTGTGAGCTATGACACTACAGCACTCTACTGAGAGCAGCCAAGTGAGATTCTGTCAAAAAAAAGGGAGTGGTTAAAGATTGTATTTGGTTGTTAATCTGATAAAAACTGGGGGCTTGTGCTTGTTTTAATTTTTAGTAGTCATAGTATATACAACATTATCCTTTTAGAGCACGGGATTACAGTGTGAGTATCCTTAATATGAAAATACAAAGTCTACAGAGCTCCAAAATCTGAACTTTTTGAGCACTGAAGTGATGCCATGAGTTTCTTCAGCATCCCCAAAGAGAAACAAAGAGCCCCCAGCTCATTTCAGCTGTTATATGTCTTTTCAGAGCACACTCAGATTCCCCTACACAGCATCTTATAGAGTGGAGTAAGAAGGCACATGCAGGTGGACATGGCAATGGCTGGTTCCCCACTGGCCCTACATGGGGCCAAGACCTATGTACATTACTGTGTTTTCTTGCCTATTCTTTGTTCTGTGGTATAATGACATTATTGAAAATGTCAAAAAAAGGCCTGCAGGTACCACTATAAGTAAGCGATTAAAAACCAAACAAAATAGGAAAAGCATTTGTGTATGTCTGTGGCACAGAAATTCAAGCTGTTGGAGAAGCTGGAAGGAATGAACATGAGAGGCACCTTGAGGAAACAGAAGGATATACTGTGGAAGTTCTAGGCTAACAATGGTGAACAGAAGTTTATGGAAAATAGGGAAACACAGCACAAAGCTAAAAATAAAAATCTTAATCATGTAATAAAAAGTTGGGTCCCACCAGTATCTCAGGGAACACATACCCTTGATGGTTTACTTATCATGAAAAAGCAATGGTCTCTCACAATTATCTAAAAATTAAGGGAATTGTGAATATCCAGTAGGTTGGTTGCAGAAATTTGAGAAAAGATAAGCATTAACATTTTAAAGATTTGTGGTGAGAAATCATCTATCAATCATGAAGCTGCAGAGAATTTCGTTGATGAGTTTGCCAAGGTTATAGGAGGTGAAAATCTGATGCCAAAGCAAGTCTACAATGTTGATGAGATGTCACAGTTTCAAAGTCTTAAATTATCTTCTAGCCGACCAGTTCTTGGGTGGTGCCAGTTTGATTTACTTGCCTTCAGTGCAGCATTTGACTTTTTTGTGTCCTTATTGTTTTTTCTTGATTTTTCTTTAACCTCCATGATCATTCATGCCTATTAGTTCTTTTCAAGAATAACTCTTCCTCCACTTACCTCTTCACTGTAACTATTCTGTATTGTTCTATCCCCAAATTTTGTCTTTTCTTATTCTTTACCATTCCTGCATTCTTGTTAAAATCCATGATTTTACCACCTGTTTTTTGATAACCATATCAATGTGTTCAACCTAAATTCTTACCTTAAATCATGTGCGTGGCTATCTCCTGACTCTCTCCTCTTGGAATTCCAAAGAACCTCAGACTCCTAACAACAGTACACTTCAATTGTCATTTTCCCTTCCAAATCTGTACATTTTTCTTCATTTGGGTTAATGAAGTCAAGATCCCTTCCTTTCCCACTTTTGCTACCACAGTTCATATTTTCAGCCTCTCCTCTCCTCTCCTCTCTTCCCCTCCCTACCCTCTCTCTTCTCTTTCCTCCTTCCCTCCCTCTTCTCTCTTTCCTCCCCCCTCTCTCCTTTTCTTTCTTTTTCCCATTCTCGTTCTCTCTTTCTCTTTTCTTCTCTCTCTCCTTTTTAGACAGCACTACCACAGTGGTGGAAACTCCACCCCTCAAGTCTATCTTCTTCCTTCAAGTTCATTCTTTCCCAAACATAGAGCTCTTTAATGACTCTCTAATACTTCCAGGTAAAGTTCAACAACTTTGTCACATTATGCAAAGTCCTTTATGATCAATGAATGGCAGTTCCAGGAGCTGTGCAGGGCAACCTGAATAGCTTTTGGTAGTGGCCTTGCCTTAGACGCATGTGTAAGTCCTGAAGAGATACTGCTTGGGTTTAGATCCTGACTCCATTACTCATTAGCTGTTTGACTTTTGCTAAGTCACTTCATTTTCACCTTCCTTAATTTCCTTATCTATAAATGGCTATAATAATCACTGTATAGAGGTTATTTAATCTTTAGAAAAGATTAAATCTTTTAATTTGTAGAAAGCTCCTTAGAAAGTGCTAAACACTGGCTCAGCACCCATTGCACAGTGTTCATGGCGCTGGCCACGTGCACCGAGGGTGGTGGGTTCAAACCCAACCCGGGCCAGCTAAACAATGATGACAACTGCAGCAAAAAGAAATAGCCAGGCATTGTAGTGGGCACCTGTAGTCTGAGCTACTTGGGAGGCTGAGGCAAGATAATTGCTTAAGCCCAGAAGTTTGAAATTGCTGTGAACTGTGACGCCACAGCACTCTACCCAGGGCAACATAGTGAGACTCTGTCTCAAAAAAAAAAAAAATGCTAAACATAACATTGATTGCTAAGCAAATGTAACATACTATTAATATTATATTGTACTCTCAATGAAACATGGTGTACCCTTTTCTGTCATTTATCTTATTTTTACATGAAATAAGCACCTGGAGGACAGTATAGGCTAGAAGTACAGAGGACGTGTTTGGACATGAGCAAGGTCTGGATTCACATCTTTGATACTTCATTCTGACACTTAATACCTTGGGTTTGATATAGGCAGAATAATATATCTCCTTCATAGAACTGTGTGAGAATTAAATGTAATGATACATTAAGCAATTATTATAAATATAGTAATTACTTCGAAGAGTACCTATTATTATTATTTCTGTATCAAGAGTGCTTAACACATAAAGTATCTAATGACTGCTAAGCAATTTGCCAGGTTTTCATTTGGAGAAAACTAGCCTCGTTTAAGAAAACCTAGCGGGGTTGGGTTTTGTGTCTCAGTAGTAGCAATCTGCAAGGACTCATGGAATTCAATATAAAATAAGAAACCATTGTGAAATCTAATCAATTAAAATAAGGTCAAGATCTTAAAATATAGGGTAACCATATACACTTGTCTATCAGCTAATTCTAGTTCAAAGTCTATCTTTGAACTACTTAGTCTAAAATTTATAATTTGTTCAACTTGCTCATGGCATTAGAATATTTTGGTTAATAGTTTTTTATTTATAATTCAACTGAATAAAACTATTGAAAATCATAATCAAATTTAATTTTAAGTTAGACATTATAGTTGATGGGCTTTATTACTTTATTTGCACAAATAAGTTATTGATGTTATTGATGTCTGTTTCATAAAGTGGACTATTATTTCCATGAGGGAAGATACTTTATATATTTGGATTGTGTGCTTGGCATATAGTAGGATCTTACTAACGTTTGGTGAATGAATGCATTTCAATTACCTTTTACAAACCTTTTAATTGATCTAATTAAGGTTCATATTTAAAATTCATCCTATATAGGTAAGGGTACCTATATATATATATAATTTTGATTTTATGATCATTATAAATCAAAAGTCAGCAAACTATAGCCTGTAGGCAAAGTCTGGGCCATTGCCTATTTTTGTAAGTCTTGAGAATTCAAATGGGTTTGTTGTTTTTAAAGATTTGTAAAAAAAATTGGGAAAGAGCCTTTTTTGTTCAGGATATGTAAAAATTGCAAAAATTAAAATTTTAGGCCATAAATTGTTTTATTGGAACACAGCCATGTTCATCGTTTCTGTATTATCTATCCTGATTTTTTCCTAAATGTCTGAGTTACATAGTTAAAAACTATATGACTCACAAAGGCTAAAATATTGACTATCTGTCCCTTTGCAGGAAGATTGCAGACAACTGTTCTAAATAAAACAAATGAAAAAGAGACACTACTTAGTTCAACTTGCTTTTGCTTTTGAAAGAATCAAGAGAAATGGCCCCATGCATATTTTAGTTCTCTATTTAACTATAAATTATACTTAGATAATTTACTATCAATCATGATTCTAAAATTATCAGCTATACAATTTTTAAAGCAGATTTCCCTTCAAGAAAATTAACCACAATTAGATAAAATATATGTTGCTTAATGTCAAATTAATTCTTATTTCAAAGCTTTGTGTTTCTATTTGTTTTCGTTTATGTTCCCTTAAAAATGACTTATATTTGTGGATAGTGATGAGTTTTTTTGAGGCTAAAACACTTAACGTTCTTAATTATATTTTTATTTATTTTATTTGAAGATAAGGTCTTGCTCGGTTGTGGGGGAGGGGGTCGAGTACAATGGCATCACCATAGCTCACTGCAACCTTTTACTAAGAGAAAATTCCTGGGCGCAAGCTATCCTCCTGCTGCAGCCTCCTGAATCACTGGGACTTGGTGTGCATCAACACACCAGGCTAAAAAACCTAAATTCCACATTCAGACTTCTAGAGGTATAATTATTATGCTAATTGGAGAAATCTTCTTTACTTTGTTCTATTATTCCATAATATACCTCCTCTCTCCTCCTTACCTTAGTTCTCAAGCATTAGGTCAGTAGCACTTGAAAAAGAAAAAAGCTCTAGGTAATGATAATAATGGTAATAAAGGCCCTTTACATTTTATACTGTATTGTATCCTTTTTATTTTCTTGGAAAATCTTTTACATATATCACAGAAACCTACTAAAATTATTTAAAACCCTTTTATGTTTCAATGGCATGAGGTGGTTGTAATAGAAGTGAAGAAATGGGTAACCCTACTCTTCCTCTCTAGTCTATTAATTCCTATGGTAACAGGAACTGTTGGCATAAATATATAAACCAAAGATGAAAAGCTTTTCCTTAATTTTAGTACTTGAGAGCGGCAATACCATAGGTAATTAGAATCAGATGTTTAAAAACTTTTGTAAGGAAATGTATCAAATTACATTGGTCATTTTTCCAGTTTTAATTTGGAGTAAATACGCACATATGTACTGCAGTGAAACTTGTCGTGACATTGGTTGGTAGTTCCAGCCATATGCAATATCTCATCTTCTGAGTGTCTTTGATAATTGCTCTCGTGATTTTCCCCCTCCCTAATAAGAACTATGTTTTTGTTCCTGTCCCCTCCCTAATAGAAACTATGTTTAATTGGGGTGTAGGCTGAAAATGCTATAACAAAGAGAATAGAAGCTAACAGTTTAAAATGATAGAATTGTCTGTTTCTCTTACAGTAATCCATAGTTGAGTGAACAAAGCTGATAGGAAGATGTCATGCTCAACAGAGCTGTTTTTTCGGGGTCCACAGTTGCTGTTCAGTTGCTATCATCTTCCAGCCAGAGAAAACAAAGGAATTGAGAGCACACACACATATATTTATTTATTTTATTTTTTACACAGAAGGCCTCAAACTGGCATGTGTATCTATTACTTAGATTCTGGCCACATGAATATGTTACTCAAGGCTGAGAGGACATTTGTTAAGCTTACCTCAGTCCTACTGTCATTGGGTGCCTGTAGTCCCAGCTATGTGGGAGGCTGAGGCTAGAGGGTGGTTTCTAGAGGGTGGCTTGAGCCCAAGAGTTTGAGGTTGCTGTGAGCTATGACGCCACAGCACTCTACCTAGGGTCACAGAGTGAGACTCTGTCTTAAAAAAATAATAGGAAAAGGAAAGAGTATTGATTGATAATAATCTTTATTATAGAAGTGGTGCTGCCATTTTTATCTATCTTGATCAGTCAATATAAATAGGAATAACTATAGGCATTTCTTTTGTTAAGGTAAAGTCTATATAGATATGATTTTACTCAGACTGATTTGTTTCTTATTGATACCTCTACAATATTCCACACAAACCATTGAGTATCTCTAGACACACTTTTCTATAGCAATTATGTGACTGTTTCTTAACATTGAACCATTTTTGATGAAACTTATTTGAACAGAGAGCACTTTAACTAAAAAGGATCTGTGACCTGAGGCCTGTTTTTTTGACCCACAAAGAAGAATCCTTGTATATATAGATTCCAGTCTATTAGGTGAAAAAAAATAGTCGGAAATTCTCAAAACCAAAACAATTGGAAAAAGTGATAGATATTTTAAAAACCTTAGTAATAATATGTTACGTTTAATATAACTGAATTAAACACACTTAATTTAATGTTGCAAACAACTTAGCTTGAAATTTATTGGACAGAGTAATGAAGATTCTATAAAGGATTAATGCCTGTTAATTTTATTGGGTTTCATTTCAACTGTTATTTAAAAACTTGCTTTCAATATTTAGGAAACCTAAGATACTATATGTCCAATTAACACACATTTTAGGTGGCATTTTAATAATATTCAAGGTTAACTCAGTAGAACTCATTAGTTTCTAAATTTTAAGTGATTTGCACTGGCTATGCCTCTTTCCTGGAAGAATAGTTCTTCTAGTCAGTATCCAGATATTAGACTGTCTCTTGAATTTTTAAACTGACTTATTAAAAGAAAAGGCTTGAGTGAGAAAAGTCAGACAATTACAAAGCCATCCTTTCCACTTACTATTAAGCTAACAATGTAAGCCCAATACTTAATGTTATTAACAATGCCCAAAGCCAAAGGTTTGTGATTAAAGGAAGGACACGAAAGGACTGCCATATTTAAAACATCATTTAATTTTTTCAGAAGAATGCAAATCAAAGACCAGAAGTAAAGCCCAAGAGAAATTTTTCTTTAAGTATATTTGAATTTCTATAGAGTTCCATTTAACCCTGAGGTTTTTTTTCCTCCCCTTCTGATAAACTTTTGCCCTCTAGCCTGCTGTGGAAAGAACAATGAGGCAGCCACCACTGCTCCCTAAACTCTGCTAGTGACTCTTTCTGTGTCATTATCTTTCAGCTTCCATGAGTAGCATGAAAAATCTCCTTTCTACCTCTCCCACCAGGAATCTGGTGGAAAGCATCAGCGGAAATCAAGAAACACAGGGTCCATCTGTGTAAATCTTGCATTTTGAATGAACAATGTCACCACCATTGTAAATGAATGAGAATCTTTTATCTGGCCGAGACGCTTTCCTGGACACTGTGAGTAATGTAGCAAAGAGCTGAGACTTCCATAAAACCCCTGGCCTGAGTCTGGCCTTTTTTAGCGTTAAAGTAGAATGGGAACCTGCACATTTTTCAGGGACGTACTTAGGCCAGGAATTTGCTGCTGGACTGGTGAAACCTTTGTGTTTTAAGTTTTTAGCTTTTCATCAAAAGAAGAAGAAAGGCATCAGAAGACAAAAGGACCAAGGCAGTGATTTAAATTTCAGAACTGAAGATTTATTACTGTTTTTCTGTCTCTTCTCTCCTTTTTTTTTTGTCAAGAAGCCAAACTCTCATTTTCATATGTAGGTCTCTGCTTCTTTGGCAACTTAGCTTGTGAATCCACAGAAGATTTTCATATAGGAGCCAGGCTTCAAATCCCAGGCACCTCAGCAAATCTAAGGGTGATAACACCATTATTCAAACCCTGCATACCGCTTTCTAATAAGCCTGCCCTCTCCTGAGGAAATCCGGGGCTTTGCTAGACTCCATTGGTCTTCAGTTCTGGGATAGTTTTTATTAGCACAGGGAGTCATTCATTACTCAATCAGAATCAGAAGGTTATGAATTCAAAACAAAAACTGGAAAAGCAGTACATCACCTGCTTACTAGTAAAAGTTCATGCTCTACAGATGAAACACGTAGGTATCCTCTGTGAAAAATACTTCCCCACTTCATTTTATGTCTCCCAGCCACCTGTGTGCCTTTTTTAAATTTAGCCAAATGGCCATTCTTGAACTTTGCTCTTTTTATTCTGTTTACCTGCTCTGGGCCATCTTTTTCTCTTATTGCAATCAAATTTTATAACGATCACTTAATTAACACATGGTAAGCTTCTTTATAAAAACATGTATTTACTAAATTATATGAGCACTTCTTGTCCTGTAAACCTTGAAAGTGGTGAAGGGTCTCTGGTCTCTGTCACTTATGAGACCATATTGTTAATTATTATTGCACATGGCTGTGGTGTTGCTTGGTTATAGAGTGATTTATTCACATTAACACTATATAAATATTTCAGTAGATAAACTCTTGCTTTTTTTTTCTGGAAAGAAAGGTGCCTATCCTCTGGCATATCTCTTCTCATTTTCTCTATTTCCTACTTTCTAGCTCCATTTTTCTCTGATTTCTAATTGAGATCGAAATGAAAAGCTAAAAAAGCTCTTTGAACAAATCTATTCATTATAGGCATTTTGGCCGACATCTTCCTCCCTTCAGCAGTGAGTCATGCTAAATGTTGAGCAAGAGAAAGCAAATGTAACTGTTTTTAGCGTAATTTTGGCTTAGCAATTACAGTTTGCATAAAAATCAATTATTAAATGGCAGAACTTGAAATGTTGTTGCTTAGATAGTGTGGTACCAATTGACTCAGTTTCCAAAACCAATACTTCTACCAGACAGAGATACATAGACACCAATGATTATCTCTACCTATTGTGTATAAGAGCTCAATGTCCATAAACAAATACAGCATCATTGACATTGAGCATGATATCTTTGTGATCTACAACCAGCCTCATTCCGCTGAGGTGTCTTCTCTAACTTTCAAGGACTGGGTAGCCCACAATTAAATGGTAACGCCCAAGGACAGAGCAATCAAAAAGATTTCCATGTGGCGAACTGTGCAAGTGTGAAAATATATCAAATATCTAGGTAGATATTCCTGTGGTCTACATTATTCCCATCAAAGCCAAACATTTTGCTCAAAGATAGACATTTTGGGTTGCAAAATATTAACCTGGTGATGAAAAATGAATGCTTTTTGACGATCACCAGTGATCAGCACAATGGTTGGGTAAAGATGAAATGTCAAAACATAGTCTGGAACTGAATATTTATCACAAAAAGCTAATGGGGCATGCTTGGTGGTCCAGTGTAATGGTCCAAGGACTATTATCCACTTCAGTTTCATGAAACCTGGTCAGCCAATTACAGTGGATGTGTCCTGTGACCAGCTGGATGATGTGATGAGGATCCTTGAGATTAAGCAGCTGAGGTTGGAGACAGGCCAGTCCTCTCGCCAGACAATATGATAGCTCAAATGACACTGCTCCGGCTGAACTCGGAAACTCTGTCACCTGCTGTATTCACCGACTTTGTACCAACTGACTACCACTTCTTCTAGGCTTTGGACCACTTCTTGCAAGGAAAAATACTCAATTCTCAACAAGTTGTAGAAAATGCCCTTCTCAATATAACCAATACTGGCTCATTAGGCCAGTTAACAAAACACAGCTAACAAAACTGTGTCGATAGTTGGGGTGTATAATTTGATTAATTGTACTGCTTCTTGTTTGAGATAGAATAAACTACACCTTTGATTTGTAAAAAAATATATAGTAAAAAAAAATCTATATCTATATCTATATCTATATCTATATCTATATCTATATCTATATCTATAT
>CAUYPK010097814.1:0-13327 GCA_963574355.1 Loris lydekkerianus | reverse complement strand
ATATTGGCTGTGGGTTTGCTGTAGATAGCCTCTATTAGTTTCAGAAATGTCCCTTCTATACCAATTTTCTTAAGTGTTCTGATCATGAAGGGATGCTGGATATTATCAAAAGCTTTTTCTGCATCAATTGAAAGAATCATATGGTCCAACAACTTTTGATGGCCCACAGGTTTTAGTACCTGTGCCTCTCCTGTAATTATATTAAATCACTGTCTTGCTTTTCCCATTTTCCACATATCTTTATCATAAGAACCTGAAGGAGAAGCGTCTGGTGTTCACTGTCTTTGGTGCCTGGGCCACGGTCCAAGTCCAAGTGAGTCGATGTTGAAATGAAATCACAAAAACAGATGCCTGCAGGCCCTGAGGTAGCATATGTATGGGGCAAGGATAGTTTCACTTTGTTTTATTTTTTAGATTAAATGTATAGACTTATTGTTTACCTTTCTAAAGCACTATGTTGACTCTTTTTTTTTCTAAAACATATTTCTGTATGGCTCCATTTCAATTCCCCACCCGAGGGAGGCATGAACAAGAAGTGAATGTGGAGATAATCAGCGCAGTAACATCTGAGCCCAGTGGCCCTGGTGTCAAAGTCAGACACTGTGTGTGCTCAGTTCCTACAGGTTGATGCCATGTGGGATGGTTGATTTTCTGTGTTTACTTGTTCTATTTTTTTTTTTTTTCAAGAGACACTAACATTTTTAATTTTTAAGTGAAGGCTGCCAATTTTAAAAAAAGAATTGGTTCATGTTCTCTTTGAACTTCCCAAAATAAACAAAATGAAATTCTGGACAAGATGAACCCAGAGACCCCCTTGTTGGCTCCTGGTACAGATAAATGGCTGACTCTTATACCATTAAAGCCTCCTACACACTCAGGAGAGCATATGGATACGTGGAATTTAATTTTGAGCAGATTCCAATTACTTTAGTTAATAGCTTAAAATGAATCAAATGTGTTGCATTACATATGTGTGCAATGTACTTATCTAATGCATAGAGCATGTATTAAAGACATTCATGTATATGTTTAAGACATAGGTATGTAAACTTGCTTATATAGACATGTTTAATAGATATTTTTCTAGGGTAAGTGTGTGAAATTAATTGTCACATGACAGTTCTGATGGCCATTTCAGAAACAAGACTTCCAAAATTGCTTTGAAGGGTGAACTGGGTGCTGGAGTCACTGTTTCCCAAGGGGAGTACTTCAAAGGTGACTGTAGTGACATTCAACTGAGTTCTCGACTTAATTGTTCAACCATGTAAATGTGTGTGCCCCTGTGTGCTTGTGTGTGTGTAATTGTGTATATCTCTGTGTGTCTTTGTATTCATGTGTGTGTCCATGTGTCTATGAGTGTGTGAGTGCGTGTGCATGTGTGCATGTGTGTTTCTTGCTGGATCCTCTATTAGAGTTGGCCCTTTTGATAACATCTTTAATGATCTGGATGTCATTTTTATGAAGAGTTACACATTAGCTATCACTTCCCATTAATATCTTTCAATACATTTTCCAATTTGTTTACTGGAGCCTGGGCCTTGGGGAAGGAACTTAGGGGCAATGATTTAGGACAGCTACATTTTGACAGAGTAGGCCGGGGTCCAGAGATTAACTAGGCCTGCCTGAAATGATTGTTCAGTCTATCCCTGGGTTGTGGCTTTACATATTGGAGCTCCTAATTTAACGTCATTCTGACTTAAAACTGTATCTGGTCTTTCAATAGTGACTTTGATTAATTGTGCCTAAACATTTCTGAAGACACGTGTAACATTGTGAATTGACTATGACAGGAGTTTTAATATGTTCAACCTCTTTTCTTTCATCTTTATGACTGAGGAGACAGGGTCAGGTTTTAGAATCCTATAAATTACTTCCCCTTTTCTTTCTGTCTCTTTTTTAAAATAAAAGCTTTATTGGGATATGATTCACACAGAATGTAACTCATCAATTTAAACATATGATTCAATGGTTTTTAGTATATTCACAGAGTTGTACAGCCACCACCATAATCAATTTTAGGACAGTTTCATCACCCCAGGAGAAACTCCTTCCCCATTATCAGACCTTTCCTATTTCTCCAATCAGCTTCCCACCTCCTGCCCCAACTCCTGGCAACCTCCAGATTTTTCTGTCTTTATGGATGTACCAAAACTGGATATATCATGTAAATAAATTCATACAAGAGGTGGACTTTTCTGATGAGCTTCTTTCCCTTATCGTATATTTTAGGTTCATCCACATTGAATTATGTAACAGTACTTCATTCTTTTAATTTTGCTTTATAATAATTCATTTTATACACATACCACATTTGAGTTTTCTTTTGGGGCTATTATGAAAAATGTTGCTCTAAACATTCTTGCAGTAAGATTTTTGTGGGGGTGATATATTTTTCAATTCTCTCAAGTATGTACCTAGGAAAGGAATTGCTGGGTGATAGGTTAACTGTGTGTGTTTAACCTTCTGTGAAACTTCCAGACTGTTTTCCAAGGTGGCTGCACCATTTTACATCCTCACCATCAGTGTATCAGGTTTCCAATTTCCCCATATCTTTGTCAGCACTTGTCATTATCTTTTTAAATTATTGTCATAATCATCGTAATAGGTGTAAAGTGGTATGTTATTTTAAATTTGATTGCAGTACCATACTGTCTAATAATTCTGGGCACCATTCCATGGGTTTAATGGCCGGTTGTATGTCTTACCTAAAGAAAGGTTTATTCGGATGATTTGACTATTTATTTATATTTTTAAAGACAGAGTCTCACTCCGTCACCCTGGGTAGAATGTCGGGGTGTGATAGCTTGAAACAACCTCAAACTCTTGGGCTCAAGAGATCCTCTTGCCTCAGCCTCCCAAGTAGCTGGGACCACACCTGGTTAGTTTTTCTGCTTTTAGTAGGAGTGGCATTACCACCCCACTACATGCACCACTATACCTGGTTAGTTTTTCTGATTTTAGTAGGGGTGAGATCTCACTCTTACTCAGGCTGGGCTCAAACTCATGACTTTAAGTAACAACATAATTGCTTTCTATGTAACTTCCTAAAATAATCTTGAAATGACTTTTAACAATGATTGTTATATTAATATCTAATCCTTATAATTATGAAACTACATGCCAATGGCAGAAATAATCCCCCCACCCACCCACTATGTCTTAATTGTCCTCTGTAAATACCCAAAGCAACACCAAGAGAGATTATTTTACATTATATGTCTTCCCCAAGCATTACCTGTTTTGTGTGGACAATTTAAAGTAAATGAAAAGATGCTATGTAACATGAGAGACTTTGTAAGGATCTGAATGTAAGAAAACTTAACTTTTCCCCCCTTCGGGTTATTTTGGGGAAAACATTTTGCCTTTCATTCAATAATATTCCACAGTCTTGTCCAACATTTTATATGATGCATTGCTGAGGCAAGTGTAGATGTTTGTGAATTTTCTTCCTTTATGAATATTTATCCCTCTGCCCCTCCATCCTTCTGTGTGTGAAACATGTATCAGTTGGAAGGAGTTGGCATCAGGACTCAGAAGGTCTGGCTTCCTGTCTTGGCTTCAAAAGCAATCACCATCCAGAAAGCATGTGTGTACCAGGGCCTATAATAATTTCTATGGAAGAGAGGTCCGTGTCCTCAAGGGGCTTACAAGCAAGTGAAAGAAAAGGACAGTGAGTTGATAGCAATATTAGGAAGAATGAAACTGAAGTGCATCAGCAGAGATCAGACCCCATGGATGTGGAAATCTCTGAGCACCAGACTTTGGGCTGAGATAAAAGGGTAAGTAATTTAACCATGAAAATTGAGGACAAGAGGAAAGAAAGATATTATTCTAGGCTGAATAAACTGAGAGCTGAAAGCTCTGGGATGGGAAGAGCCATAGTACACTCACTCTGGGTAGGAGAAAAACAGAGAGAGGATGAAGGTGGCTCATGCCTGTAATCCTAGCACTCTGGGAGGCCAAGGCGGGTGGTTTGCTTGAGCTCAGGAGTTTGAGATCAGCCTGAGCAGGAGCAAGACCCCATCTGTAAAAAATAGCTGCTTGGGGTGGTGCCTGTGGCTCAAGGAGTAGGGCGCTGGTCCCATATACTGGGGGTGGCGGGTTCAAACCCGGCCCCAGCTAAAAACTGCAAAAAAAAAAAAAAAGAAAAATAGATAAAAAATAAAATATAGCTGGTTGTTGTGGTGAGCACTTACAGTACCAGCTACTGGGGAGGCTGAGGCAAGAGGATCACTTGAGCCCAAGAGTTTGAGATTGCTGTGAGCTATGACACTCAACCGAGGGTAACAAAGTGAGACTACTTTATCTCAAAAAGATAAAAATAAAAAGGAGAGATACATAATACAGAAAAAGTGGTGTGAGGTGGTCCTGCAGAGGTAGGTGGGGTGAACAATGGACATTAGACAAATCTTCCTTAGCGTGAAAAATAATAGGAAGCTATTTAAATGTCCAAACAAGGGAATAACACAATTACATTTGCATTTATAAAAGTGCTGTCTGGCTATAGAGTGGAATTAGAATGAGGAGAGGTGAGAGACCAGTTGGGATTGTCCCAGTGAGAGAGGATGGAGGTTTGAACTCGGTAGATGTGGGTGGAGAGAGAGAGACTGGCATGCCCAAACCAAGAATAAAATCAAGAGAACTAGTGATAGAGGGGGTATGGGGCATGAGGGAGAAGGAGGGGCTGAGAAAGAAATGTTGGTTTCTGGCTTATACCGTTGCCGGTTACTATGGCTACCAGTGATGGCCAGGTCATGGATTGGAAGTTGGACATGTTGAATTAGAGATGCTTCCTAGCCACTCACATAAAGGTGTCAAGAGACCTAATGGACATGAAGACCTGATCTGCATGTACGGATTGAGGTAAATGAAAAAGAAATGTCCACAGGTTTATAGCCTGAAAAATGAGCTGTCTGGTGACTCCACTCACCGAGGGGAGGAGCCAGGAGCCATATGCTGATGCTGCACCCATAAAAGTGGCGTGAGACTTTGAGCCATTCAACTAGCCAGCCTCCGTTTCTTTGTAAAATGAGATTGTAGGCACCTAGCAGTTGGGTGTTTCTAAGCGTCTCACTCTATCACCAAGGCTGGAGTAGAGTAGCACGATTAAAGCCGACTTCAGCCTCAAACTCCTAAGCTCAGGGGATCCTTCCACCCCAGCCTCCCAAGTAGCTAGGACTACAGGTACATGCCACCATGTCTGGCTAATTTCAAAATGTTTTGTGGAAATGAGGTCTCACATTGTTGCCCAGGCTGCTTTCAAACTCCTGGCCTCCAGTGATTTGCCTGCCTCAGCCTCCTGAAGTGCTGGGATTACAGGTGTGAGCTTTCATGCCTGGCTGTAATTGTGTGATTTTTTTTTTTTTTTCTGCATATAAAGTGATACTTGCTCCCTCCTTTTCTGTCCACCTAGGCACATAAATGACATCTTCCTGAAACACTTTATTTGGTCGTGAAGAGGATGTGATTTTAAAAAGAGGGCTTTCCTTGTGTCAACATTAAACTGCTAACCTTCTCAGAGATCTCTTCTAAGAGCTGAATCAAATGAAATGAAAATGGTAGGCTCTCATTTCCTTTTTGCAAAATTATGATTCAAGTGGATAAAAATAATTACACTCGTGTTTCAATGCATCTCTCAGCAATTTGCCTACCAGTACTTGAATCTATCCCAAAGCCTAACAATTTTTAAATTTTTTTTTAAAGAAAGATTCTCTTTGTGGTTGGAAGAAAGTAATTCTGGGCAAACACAGGATAACCTTTCATTTATCTTTTAAATGTAGTATAAGAATGAATGTGATGCATGTAAGGTTTTTGGTCATGGAAGTCTGAATAGATATATTGAGAAAAAAATAATGTGCAAAAAGCCACAAAGGTTAGGTATCTCCATTAAAATATACATATGGTTCTTGGCCCCGAAGTGGCACATACCTTTTTCTGTCTGGAGATGACCATGCCAAATGCAGGAGACTGGAGAAGATAAGCCTTGTCTAGGCAGCAGATTCCTACGCCCTGCTGTACAATGTGGAGGGGGAAGGGATTGGGGGAGAGGTTGATGTGGCCTTTGCCTTTCCCTTTATTAGCATCATTATTCTAAGATGTGCTGGCTCTTGTTAGATAAATGAGCCCCCTTGTGTTGGGCCATTGGAAACTGACCAGTTCTCTTTGATCTCAGCTGCCGGGAAAAACATGGCGATCCAACCTTTGAGTTCTTAGTGAGATACAATTGCCATAAACAACCTCAAGCCCTCAGGTTACACTGCTCTTTAATTTGTGCTTAGACTATTGTATGTCTATAAACAATGTTTTCTTTTTCTGTGATGATAGGAAGCCCAGAGCAATCCCACACAGACGAAAAGAAAGAACACCTATTTCTCTGGACATGAGGTGGATCCGTGAGTGTCATGGGCAAAATAATCTTCAGGGACTGGGGAACAAAACGAGATAAAACAGAGATTATAGGCAGAGATTTCCATAGCACTTGGAATTATTCAGCAACTTTGCCTGAGGAGAAGTATAGTAATAACAAATTTCAGAAAACTATGCTTGTTTCTTGAACCGAAGAGATATTTTCTCCTTGAAGAGAAACTTTTAATGATGATATTAGGTTACCCATCTGCAGGAGGAAGAGAGTCATTGTAATTTGGTTTGATCTGATCTTAAGGAGTCCAGGAAAGTAAATTTTCTCTATGCCCTCATGCTGCAATGTTTAAGAATGTGATCTATGGCCTGAAGGAGGAAAGAATTAAAAAAAGTCTTTTCAAAGGCTTAACTTAAATTTTTTGATTCAGAATAAAATAAAAACATATATATAGGGAAATCTTATTATCCCATCTATTTCCATGCCATATCCTCTAAGCTGAAAGGAACCCATTTCTATTAATTTATATATAGACCCTTTGTTTTATTATGCAAGTAAAAGCAAATAGGAAAATATGTATTCGTATATCCCAAAGCTCAAGTTCTAATGTGAAATGTAGCCCCCTTTATCCTATCCAGCACTTTTCATGTTTCATTTAATATATCACAGGCATATATTAAGGAACCTCATTGTCCATCACAGCTCATGCCATCCTGGGGTGGGCTAGACCAGAGTTGGTTTTCCATTTCTCTATGCCCTTGTGTTAACAAATCTGCCTCTTGTATTCACTGTTCCAAACAGGATGTGGATTGATCTATGTTCAACAATTCACCATTTTCACAAGTCCTTCTAATTCAGAGCTTAGGCTTTGTAAAGGTAAGTGTTTGTACTCACTATTACAATTGTAACTGAGACCACACACCCACTCAGTGACACCAACATGGCCATGATGGTCCCCCCAGAGTCATCCTGTGTCCTCTATTTGTGGGGACACAAAGGGAGGGTGTCTAGCAGCTGTTGCTCTCCTTTGGGGGCAATATCTTATCCCTCACCCCATACTCTTAAATGTGACTTGTTGCTTACCTTTCAGTCCTACGACCCTCAGAAAACTTGATTTTGGTCTTTTGAGTCCAAATTTGCAGAGTGAGTATGAAGTCATGCTGGTGTTGCAGATTATCAATTCAGTAATAGTGAAGTTGACTAATAGTTGTACTTTGATACCCAAACCATCCAAGGAAGAGAAGAAATGGAAGAAAGCCATCATGGTTCAACTTTTAAATTAAATATATATGAAATTTTATATACATATGCAAATAGTTCTCTCCCCCGACAAGTCTGTCAGCCCCATAAGATCTGGGGCTGAGTCAAATTTACCTCCACCCCCACATACTCTCTGTGCAAATCTTAAAATATCTCTCAATAAATATCTACTGGGTGAATTAATAACACCTTAATGGCTGAGCTCAGGATAAGGAGGATGCAAGACCTTGGTCCCTGGCTCCTGGCCTTGACTTGACGACATTCCCAAGCAGCCCAGAAGTTTAGACTTTCAGCCTGAACCACAGCATATGTGTGTTCTTGCTGTCTGGTCTGTTATGTAGCTCTGTAAGGAATGTCTTGAAAAAAATTTTTTTTTTTTTGCACATGTGTATCTCTCTCTGTAGTCAGTTATGCATGGGAAAAGAAAGTGGCTGCCCTGTATTAGAGGATATAATAATAAAGGATGCCTCTTGCCAGGTCCTCAGCAGGGAGAGTGGTCCCTGAACCCTCTAATGAACCAGAGGGAGGGAAGTGAAATATTCACCAATGCCGCAATCCAATGCTCAAGGAGCCATTTGGAGCTTTTTATTTCTGGCAGAATACTGCTGTACAAAGACTTTCACAGCAATTCAAATTAGATAATTAATGAATTAAACTCATGTTTGAGTGCCTTTTAGACACTAGGGCACTGACTGCCCTGGACTTGCAGACGTGAATAAAAGGGATGGCATTCACCTTCATTTGTGTCACCATCAAAAAATATAAAAATGAATAAGACATGATCCCTGTCCTAAACCAACTAATACTGTATTTCTAAATGTCCTTGAATTCACTTTCAGGATATTTCTAGATACTGGTGGCCATCACCTCCATTGCCACATATTTAATCTGTTCTCTTTTTTTGCAATTTTAATCAATTCGTTTAAATGAAATGTTGTATCACTACCACAAATAGAGAGCTAGTCTGATTTTTCCATAAATGAAAGATTATCTAAAATTTAAAACCACATCTATGGTGCATCTTAGAATGGGTACAGGCGATTGCACTAATGTACACAGCTATGATTTAACAATTAAAAAAATAAAAAGCAACTCATGTTATTGAATAACCTCTGTGCACTGTATCCATACAGGTGGAATTTAATAACATGAGTTACAGATACAGTTAAGTGTACAGACATAGTGCATGTACCCACCTAGGACCAAGGTGAACCTAGCAATGCAAATTAGTTAATTAATAAATTAAACTCATGTTTGAGCACCTTTTAGACACTAGAGCACTGACTGCCCTGGTGGGCTTCTGTAGCTATTAAAGGAGGCAGATCAACAAAGATTAGTGAGGCACAAAAGAATCCTGCAACCCAAGAAAGGCTTTTTTCTTATCATCATAATCACAGGGATTGGAAGAAAATAGAAAAAGGAGTATCTTTAACAATGTGAGAATCAACATTATTTAATTCTGGGTCCATGAACCACCTAATGTCATTCCCTGGTGTGGGAGCTCAGGTGCTGTCATTGTGCCATTCCAGATTTTCATGTGAATGTGTTAAATGATCTTGAGGCCTTGCAGGAGCCTTGTGATGTATTAAGAAGATCATGGGTTTAAAGGTCACATGGCATTATACCCAGAGCTGCAATTCATGTGCCGGGTAGTTCACACCATTTACCACTTTGTCCCTGTCATCATGTACAAATAGGATAAAATTCACTTCAGGGATATTGAGAAGATTAACACAACAAGCTTTATAAAAAGGGAATGACATCAACAAAGAGAAGAAGCCAGCCTGGGCTTGGCTCTCAACTCTGTGGATGACTTGCAATGCGATGGTTAGAAAGTTACTCCACCTCCCTGGGTCTCGGATTCCTTTTCTGAACAGGAGGGATAATGATGCCTCCTTTTCATTAGATTATTGGTAAAGATCAAATGAGTAAGATACATGCATGTTGTATATTGCCAGCACATAGTACATGGCAAGTTATTAATAGGTCTCATTAGTATATGAAGCATAGAATGGAATCTAGCACAAAGTAGGAACTTGTAAAATACAAAGCTGCTACTACCCCTTCCCACCAGACCTGAATCTGTGTCTGTTGATGGTTGTCATGTGAGTCAGCCATCAGCAAACAGGGACCTGTCAGAGTATGACGCAGGGCAGGCCAGGCTGGAGGGCAGATTTATGGAGTTAATGTCTAGAAGAGGCAGCGAGGCAGAGCCTCACAGTGAGTGGTGTGGAATAATAATAACTAAATCTTCATCAGGGTGAGGATGTTGGTAGGAAAAGATGAGGGACAGCCCTCCCAGGATTACAGAGGGAAGACGAAGACAGACTGGGTATGAAGAGGCTGAAGTAACTCTATAGTTGCTTGTTGCATCAGCTGTACTAGTTGGGATTTCTAGATGTTGTGTGGAGGCCAAAAAGAGATGTGCTTGTGACCTTGAGGACTGTAAATGTTGGAGGAGATGATTTCTGCAGAACAAAAAAAAAAAAAAATAACTTGCTGGAATAGGGAGTTGAAACATCTCTGAGCAATGATGAATAATTTAAGGGCTCTAAAATTGTAGATGAGAGAGCATTGGGTAGCCATGAAAAGTTTGGGACCCCGAAGGAGAGAACTTTCCAGGATGGTATAAATACCCCAATCGGAAGTCAAGGTGATGGTTGCCAGTGCTGGAATGGGAAGGAGTAAATCCAGAGGGGCTCTAGAGAGGATGTGGGACTGCCAACTGGACGTGTCTGTTGGGATTGAAGTGAAAATGAGTGCTATTCACAAGACCTGTGGAATTAACAGAACAAACTGAAATTAAGCAAGTTAAACAACCCATCCTCTAAGGAGAGTTAACCATTTCATGATGGTTTTCTTCTCTCTTTGCTTTCTTTTGCTCATTCCTTCTTGGAACACAAAGACAGGTCCCATGGCTCAGATGGGCTAACTCTTAATTTTGTGTATTTTTTCCCAGTCATATATAACAATAGTGACTTTTTAAAAATAGTGTTTGCATACAGAGCTTTTTGCAGTGAAGAATTCACACATTGGGACTTGTTAGCAAAAGATAGAGCTATCTTTTCTTCTACAAAATATAAAAATTGAATAGTTTCAGAGCGACACAGTTAGCAATGGAAACAAACATCCAAATAGATCTCTTTTAGAAAATCATGTCCCATCAACTAGACAAGGATTTCTGAAGAGCAATTGCCTAAAAATACGTTTTAAAAAAATTAATGGGGAATTCCATGGCTTCATTCCCGAGAGAATCTAATTTAGTTGGTCTGAGACAGGGACCTAGAAATGACAGGTTTTTTTTTTCTCTTTTTTGAGAAAAGTCCCCTTGTGATAAATAAGATTTGGAAATCATTGAATAGCCCACGGTCTTTCCAATAGTGAGTTTCAGATAAAGGAAATGTTTCTCTTCTCAATCATAGAGTGATGGTGTTATGTTAACATGTTCTTTCACAACATTTAGAAAATAAATGATGTGTGTGTGCGTGTGTGTGTGTGTGTGTGATTTCTTACTGGGCTGTTTCTCTTATGGTTGTCACTTTTGTCCTCTGGGTCACATGGTATTTTTATTTTCCTTTTCTGTTTCATAACATTCATCTACTAATTCATTTGGTAATAAATATTTTCATCCATTTCTAATGGCAAATGCCTCTACCTCATAATAAACCCTGTAGAGATAAACTAATGAATGACTTATGGTTCCTCCACTCAAACCTAAGGGCATCCTGTCTGTGTGTTGTATAAGAGAACTATACCTATACTAATGTCCTCATCAATGTGAGGAAATCGTGATTTATTTTTTAAGGCACCTTTCATACTGGGAGTGAACTGGTTGGAGTCTCTGCTGAATTCTCCATTTGAGGTAGGCTCCAAAGATTTGATCCAAAGACATTAAGTTTATCAGGCTGGAAGGAGATGACTTAGAAGAGGTTGTGGATTTATGTGCAAGTGGAATGAGTCTCCGAGAGGACACCCATGCAGAGCCAATGCATAACCTGTTGATGGAGCAAAAGATGATTATAACTGGGGGGGGGGGGAAGGTGCTAACTTTAAAAGAAAGATGTAGCAAAGAGACATAGAAAGGTTAAAAAGGGCGGCGCCTGTCGTGCAGTAGGTAGGGCGCCAGCCCCATATACCAAAGGTGGCGGGTTCAAACCGGCCCTGGCCAGCTAAAACAGCAATGACAACTGCAACAAAAAATAGCTGGGCGTTGTGGCGGGCACCTGTAGTCCCAGCTACTCCGGAGACTCAGGCAAGAGAATTGCCTAAGCCCAAGAGTTGGAGGTTGCAGTGAGCTGTGACATGATGGCACTCTACCAAGGTGACAAAGTGAGACTCTGTCTCCAAAAAAAAAAAAAAAGAATAAAAAAAAAAGAAAAAAAAAAAAAGAAAGAAAGAAAGAAGGAAAGGTTAAAAAATATTAAAAAGGAACAAATGACATGAGAAAAGTGGCCAGTGCAGAAATGATTCCTCAACAATCACTTGTGCACACGTCTGTGTTGTGGGGGAAGAGGATGGAGTGGGTTGGGAACACAGAAGGTGGCATTCAGGACACTGACTGACAGTGCATGCTGCTCCCTCCCCAGTATCCTCCTGGCAGAGTTGCAGGTCCAAGCAGGACATGTCTACTGGGGCTCTTTAAAGGTGTTGGGTTGCTCAGAATTCATCTTACTGCCTGAGGTGGGAGCTCAGGGGTCTCAGGATGGAAATGCCTTCTACAAGACAGATCCACAACACTCAAAAACATGCAGAAGGGGCACAGAGCAAGACTCACTTGGAAAATAACTACTCCATTCTTGTAATTTCTATGAATGCTAAGAGAGAGAAGTTTTTCATGGTCATTTTGATGGTTGTCTTGTTTTGCATTTTACAGTGGCAGGAATAGGATCCTGACACCTGGGCCTTGAACCCCACCCCATGATAGGCCCGTGCTTTGGGTTGTTGCCGACTCCCCAGCCCCACACTGTCACTGCGTTGGCACATCTAGGGCTCTGGTGAAGTTTTTAAGAGACAGGCAGGAGGTGGGGCTTGGAATAAATCTCAGGGCAAAATGTGCCCTTCCCCTTCTTCTCCCCCGTTGTTAGCAAATGATGCCTGCTGTGGCTTTTCCTTGAGAAAATAATGGATTTGAGTCAAGAGTAGCAGTTCCACTTAGCACAAGGTGAATGTTGGGCTCCAAAGCCATAAGGTGACCACGTAGACACTGTTACACTGTTAGCAGAGGGTAGGGCGCAGAAATGAAGGAAATGTCTTGAAACTGAAATTACGAAACAGAATTTAGCTGTAGCCATTTATTTGTCTGTTTCTTTCTTTCTTTTTTTTTTTTTTATTAAATCATAGCTATGAACATTAATGTGATCATGGGGCACATATACTGGTTTCATAGACCATTCGACACATTTTCATCACACTGGTTAACATAGCTTTCCAGGTACCCTCTCCGTTATTGTGCTAAGACATTTACATTTCACAATTACTAAGTTTCAGATATCCCCTTGCAAGATGTACCGCAAGTGTAATCCCACCAATCCCCCTCCCTCTGCTTACCTCCCCCCTCCCTACCCTCCTTTTCCCCCTTCCCCTTATTCTTAGGTTGTAACTGGGTTATAGCTTTCATGTGAAAGCCATAAATTAGTTTCATAGTAGGGCTGAGTACATTGGATACTTTTTCTTCCATTCTTGAGATATTTTACTAAAAGGAATATGTTC
>CAUYPK010097813.1:0-16335 GCA_963574355.1 Loris lydekkerianus | reverse complement strand
GTGGGTCCAGTTTCAATCTTCCACAGGTTGCCAGCCAGTTTACCCAGCACCATTTGTTAAATAGGGAATCTTTTCCCCACTGAATGTTTTTAATTGGCTTGTCAAAGATCAAATAATGGTAAGTAGCTGGATCCATCTCTTAGTTCTCTATTCTGTTCCAGACATCTACTTCTCTACTTTTGTGCCAGTACCATGCTGTTTTGATCAGTATTGATTTATAGTACAGTCTCAGGTCTGGTAGCATGATTCCTCCTGCTTTGTTTTTATTGCTGAGTGATGTTTTGGCTATTCCAGTTTTTTTCTGATTCCATATAAAATGAAGTATTATTTTTTTCAAGATCTTTAAAGTATGACAGTGGAGCTTTAATAGGTATTGCATTAAAATTTTATATTGCTTTGGGCAGTATGGACATTTTAACAATGTTGATTCTTCACAGCCATGAACCTGGTGTGTTTTTCCATCTGTTAACATCTTCGGCTATTTTTTTTCTTAGAGTTTCATAGTTCTCTTTGTAGAGATCTTTCACGTCCTTTGTTAGGTATACTCCCAAATATTTCATCTTCTTTGGCACTACTTTGAAAGGAATAGAGTCCTTGACTGTTTGTTTGGCTTGGTTGTTGTTGGTATATATAAAGGCTACAGATTTATAGGTGTTGATTTTATAGCTTGAGACATTGATAGATTCCTTGATCACTTCTAAAAAATTTTGTAGTAGAATCCCTAGTGTTTTCTAGATATACGATCATATCATCTGCGAAGAGTGAAAGTTTGATCTCTTCTGACCCTATGTGGATACCCTTTATCGTCTTTTCTTTCCTAATTGCAATGGCTAATACTTTCATTACAATGTTGAAGAGCAATGGAGACAATTGGCAACCTTGCCTGGTTCCGGATCTAAGTGGAAATGATTTCAATTTAACTCCATTCAATATGATATTGGCTGTGGGTTTGCTGTAGATGTCCTCTATTAGTTTAGGAAATGTTCCTTCTATACCAATTTTCTTAAGTGTTCTGATCATGAAGTGATGCTGGATATTATCAAAATCATTTTCTGCATCAATTGAAAGAATCATATGGTTTTTATTTTTAAGCTTGTTTATGTGTTGAATTACATTTATAGATTTACGTATATTGAACCAGCCTTGAGACCCTAGGATCTCTCCCGTGGGATAAAATAGGAAGACGTTTGGACTCTGCTCACTTGTTTGTATAGAATACTATGAGCCTTTCTCATGGGGCAGGGGTCTCCCAACCACTTAGTGATGAATTTTGTACCTTTTGTTTGTATCCTTGATGTTGCAGCTTGCTTCTGTAGGTTTCACGTGTGTTCTTCAAACTTCTCTCTTGGCTCAGCTCCCAACCATTGGCTTACTTGCTAAATTTCTGTGCTTTTACTGTCCTTCTGGATGGAAGCCTCTGTGGAAAACTGGCTACAGTCAGCCATCTTATTTCCACACTCGATTTTTTACTTTTTATTAGAAACAGGATATGACACTTGCTCAGTCCATTGTCAGAACACCCTCATTCAAGAAATTCACTCATCTCATCATGCAGAGGGGTGGGAATATAGTTGTGAGCCACAAAGTTTGGTCATTTTCTTTTTCTTTACTCCCCTTCATCCCTACCTCTCATCGCACTTCCCTCACTTTATTCTTCTTTCTCCAATTGTCTCTCTCTCTCTCATTTGATTACTCTCTCAATTTCTTTTTTTCCCTTCATTCCTTTCTTTCCTCTGTCACTCTCTACTACACTTTTAGGCCAACTTCTCTAGTAACAAACAAATAAACTATGCAAATAAACTATCCCTGACTGTATAGTCTTGAACTCTAGTTGAATTGGGTGAATTGTGGACTGTTGAAATTATATCTGAATAGAGTGTTATTTTGTAATATACAGGATGGTATCTATGAGATTATCAAGAAAAACCTTCACCAAAACATAAGAATGAATGAGCATCATATCTCACACTTACAATATTAGGAATTTTAGAGGCTGATTCAGAAAGATCACTGGAAGATAAGGGTTTTCAGACAGGACTTAACAACATAGTAAGATTAGACTTGTCCAAGAATTAAGTGCAAAACTTATCCAGAACTGGTGACATGGCTCTATATTCTCATCTGCTTAGAAGCATTAATTCAGAAGAATGAGTTGAACTTAGCAGCTTGCAATTCTTGAGCTATGATGGTACCAACATATCTTCCTGGAGCAAAGGGGGAAACACAGTATCCAATCTATAAGACAGATACTGCATAGGTGCAGAAAAACTCCAGTAATATACCAAATATTTTATAAACTTATCCCAAATGATGGGATGTATTACCATGATTGCCAGTCCAGCTCAATAAGGGAAAATCAACTAATAGAACACACTACATATATATATATATATATATATATATATATATATTATGATATATTATGAGGGGTAGCACGTGTTGCTAGGCGAGTAGGGTGCCAGCCCCATATATGGAGGGTGGCAGGTTCAAACCTGGCCCCAGCCAAACTGCAACAACAAAAACAAATTTAAATATTAGATGAAAAGATAACTTCTCCAGTACTACTAATGGAATTTAAAGATGAGTGGATACATATAACATGCTATATTCACAGGATGGAATATTTTTTCAACAATAAAAAGGAATGAAGTGCACATTTATGTTACAATAGGAATGAACCTTAAAAGCATTATGATAAGGGAAAAAGGCCACATAAAAAGGACCACACAGACCATGACTGAACTCAGAAGAAAACATGAAGGCAAGGCCTATTGTCTGCTAGAAGTAGGGGGCAGTGGGGAGGGTGTTGGAAAAGTAAAAGTTACTTCTAGTAATTATTGACATTCTTTGCATGGGGGAAGAAGATAAACTTCTAAAATTAGATTGTGATGATAGCTGTACAATTGTGTGGCCATACTAAGAAACACAGAAGCGTATAATTGCAAAGGGTGATCTACTCATTTCAATGAAGCTACTTGAAGAGGTCTTCCAGAACTTGAGATGCTCAAAAAGCTCACAGCATGAAAAATACTAAGGTTGTGAGAGTACTTGAGAGACAGTTAACCCAATCTTCCTGCTCACAAACAGGTTACCGTGAATTGACATGGAAGGCATATTGTTCCAACCTAGCAAAGTTTTAATTTTCTTTTTCTTGAGACAGAGCCTGACAACTTCCCCCTGGGTAGAGTGACATCTTCACAGCTTACCGCAATCTCAAACTCCTGGGTCAACAAATAATATTGCCTCAGCCTCCTGAGCATCTGGGAATCCCAGGTGCTCCCCCACAGTGCCCAGTTACTTTGGACCACCTGCTTCTGCCTGTAAGAGTGCAAGCATTACAGGTTAGCCATCACTCCAGACATTTAATTTGGAATATTTTTCCACCTATGGTTTGTGGACAGCAGTGGTGCTTCATGCCTGCCATCTTTGCAATTTGGTAGGCCCTGTCAGTTGGATTGTCTGAGTTTCTTAATTGGAGACCATCCTGTGAACTAGACCCCATCTCTAAAGAATAAAAAAATGACTGGATGTTATGCAGGTGCCTAGAGTACAGGCTGTGGCAATAGTTTTCCTTGATGACAATGCTTGAAGTTTTCTGTCAGATACGATACCAGGGAACTCTATGGAGGACAAAAGAATGAGACTCTGTCTCGATATGTAAATAGCAAAAACCATCGGTAGGGAACTTACACGTCAATTTCTCTCTTGACCATGGATCTACATTTAAAAATTTTCTCCTAGATTATATGTCAACTAGAGAAATTATACTATCATGCAGATATTATTTTCCTACAACCCCTATTAATCAACTATTTGTATTTTACATAAATCTGACCCTTTGAGATCCTAGGTTCTTGTAGTCAATGGAAACTGCACACACAATGAATGATTGTCTCAAATGAGGCTTTTCCTATGCATACTAAAAGATACAGAGAGTACCCTTCACCTCTTCTGTTGACCTCCTTTAATCTGTGCCAATATCCTCTCGCCCCAATCAGTCCGATTTCTGGGACCAGAAATCTCTTAAGAACACCTACCTATCAGATCATCTGTCAGTATCCTAATAAACCAATCCAAACCCACTTGTTCTGAATCATTTTCCCATCCCTGTGGGGAAAAATAAATATCCTTCTTCATGTAGTCCCATATTCCATTTACCTACTGACCTATCTTCATACTTTGGCTCTTGAAAACTGTGCCTAGTAATTTTTCCATCTATTTCTTCTTTCACTTTTTTTTCCTTTTCTTTCCTTCCTTTCTTCCACCCTTCCTTCCTTCCTTCCTTATTTCATTTATTCCTTCCTTCCATATTTCTTTCTTTTCCAAAAGACAGCCACTCACTATCTTGTTCATATTAGAGTTTCACGGCATCAGCCTAGCAAACAGTGACATCCAAGTCTTGGGATGAAGGGATACATATGCATCAGTCACTAGAGTAGCTGGAAATAAAGGAAAGGAACACAATTATGGACATTTTTTATTTTAGAACAAATTGTTTATGTAATTAGGGCTAAGAGTATCTTGCTGTTGCTCAGCCTTGTCTCCATCCCCTGAGCTCATAGGATCAGTCCAACTTGGCCTCCTGGAGCAAACAAATATTATAGTCATGTGTGGAAAATTTCATTGACCTCTACTTAAGGGACTTTGAGGGGCTTTGAGGAGTGTCCAATCCTCAGGCCTGGGTGACACATAAGGATTATATCAGGACTGTTTTGCATATCCGTGGTGGCAGCTATCACTACAATTATGCCCACATCTCTTTTTGCTTATCAGGTTTCATTGGTGATTGTGTATTGAACTTGTGGCCTAAAATAACTCTTCTACTTCCCATGTGGCCAAAAAGACAAAAGTTTTGACACAACTGGCCAGGAGGTCAGAATGATGGAACTTTCCTGATGGGCTTATAGTTCCCAGGATAAGAAGAAATAACTACAGGTATGGAGTACACTACTGGACACACTGCCTAATCATATTTCAAGAGAGGACCTTATGTAGGAAACCTACCTTCCACAACAAGCCTATTCTAGAAAAATAAATAAAATCTCAGGATAAGTACAAATGAGATTTGTGTGGCATACCTGTCAAGACTGTGAAATCACTGCCTAATTTTTTGGTTTGGGTGCTTGGTGTGTAACATCCCAGGGCACCACTAGATATAAACCATACTCTTCTACTTGCTTACAAATCCATGACGTGAAAAGGAAAGAAAGTGTCATTGAATCTCTTGGCCAGATATACAAACACACTTTTGTAAGCAGGAATTGATTGTGGAGAACAGAACCTCACTCTTTTGTAAGAGTTTGAACCAAACGACAAACCTGGATAGCCACTACCCATGCTTAGCAGGAATAAGGTTAAGCATTAACATGTTAACACAGAGCAATACCCATTGTGATGTCCTCCAGAGTGACCATGCAGTAACTTCATCCTGTAAGATTCTGGGATCCAGGCTTCTAGTAAAAGACAATAAGTGTACTTTTATGCTCACTTCAGCTGGTATCCCATAAGGGTTTGAACCAGGACACTTCTTAGCCACCTATCCACAGACAGAGAAGTTAACTATTTGTGCCTTATTGATTCTACTGATGGTTGAGATTCCTGGCATTAAGTTGTCATAATAGATGAGATTTTGTACAGCTGTGTGACTCAGTCTACATCACAGCTGACATAAATTCATGGAGTCACTTAAATAGGACACTATTTGATTTTTTATTCTCTTTTTTTCTTTCTTGGAGATAGAGTTTCTCTTTGTCACCTTCAGTAGACTGCAGTGGTATCACACCTAACAGAAAGCTCCTAATTGTGAGCTTAGGTGATTCAATTGCATCAACCTCCTGAGTAGCTGCGACTACAAGAGCCCACCACAACACCTGGCTATACTTTTTTGGCAGTTTGGCCTTGGCTAGGTTCTCACTCACCACCCTCGTTATATGGGGCTGGAGCCCTATCTACTTTGTCACAGGAAAAACCTCTGGAATGCTATTTCAAGGACCTGTTAGACACCTACCCCAAAACATCCATTTGAGAGAAGCTTGCAAATTTACTCTGCCTGGCTACAGCCTCAATTTGGTCATAGATTCACAGGTCTTAAGCATGTCTACTTTGCTTGACCCATCAAGTTAATTGTGGTCTATTTAGATGATGAAATTATTCACTGGTTTGGTGGTTTGTCTGTGCATGTGTGTTTGTATAGGTATTTTTGAGATACGGTTTCTGTATGTGACCCAGGCTAGTTTTTTGTGTCCTTAGCGTCTACCATAGCAACCTCAGGCTCCAGTATTTAAGCAATCCTTCTGCCTGAGACTCTTATACAGCTAGGACTACAAGTGCCTGTCACAATTCCTCGATGATTTTTCACTTTTTATTAGAGACAAGTTTAGACATTTGCTCAGTCCATTCTTAGCACCCCTTCAGTCAATAACTCCAATAATCTCAGCATGCCAGAATGCTGGGATTATAGGTGTGAGCCATCACGTTTGTTCATTTTCTCTTTCTTTGTTTCCTTCCATCCCTCCTTCCTTTTGCCCCTCCCTCACTTTATCCTTCCTTCCTACAACTGTCTCTCTCTCATGCGCTTGCTGTCTCCATTCCTTTATTTCCTTCATTCCTTTCTTTCCACTATCTCTCTCCTCTAGACCTTAACTGTAACTTCTCTAGTAACAAACAAACTATACAAGTTAACCCTGAATGTGTAGTCTTGAGCTCTACACTTTCAATGTATGAATTGTGGAGTGTGCAAGTTATATATGAATGGAGCTGTTATTGTGTAATCTACGGGCTGTTATCTATGAGGATAATTGAGAAAACCCTTCACTGAAATTTGAGCATGGATGAGAACACATATATTCCCAGCAATTTGAGAAACCAAGGTAGAAAATCACTGGATTCTAAGGGGTTAGATACCAGACTGAGCAGCACAGAAATACCCCACCTTCCCATGAAATAGGTGCAAAACTTCGCCAGCAGTATTGGCGTGGGCCGGTACTCTCAGATGCTCAGAAGCATAAACTCAGGAGGATCAATTAAGCTTATAGCTTGAATTTCCTTGAGCTATGATGGTACCACTATATTTTTCTTGGGCAGAGGGGGAAAAGCAGTATCCAATCTATAAGAGAGATACTGTATAGGTACAGGAAATTTCTGGTAGTATACAAAGTATTTTATACACATGTCCCAAATGGGATTTATTACCAGGATTTTCAGTTCAGCTCAATATGGGAAAATCAATTAATGGAACACACTACATTAATAGAATCAATGAGGAAAACCACATGGTCTCCTCAGCAGATATAGAAACAGATTTTGACAGAGGCAACATATCTTGTTGATAAAATTTTTAAAAATATTAGATGAGGAGGTTATGCCTGTTGCTCAGTGAGTAGGGCACTGGTCTTATGGACCGAGGGTAGCAGGATCAAATCCAGCCCGAGCCAAACTATAACAACAACAAGAACAACAAAAATAAATATTAGATGAGAAGGCAACGCCTTCAGGACTACTAATAGGATTTACCAATGTTTGGATGTAAATAACATGCTATATTTACATGACGGAATATTTTTCTTTTTTCTTTTTATATTTTTTTAATTTAATTTAATTTAATTTTTTTATTTTTTTATTAAATCATAGCTGTGTACATTGATATGATCATGGGACATCATACACTAGGTTCATAAACCGTTTGACGCATTTTCATCACACTGGTTGACATAACCTGTCTGGCGTCTTTTTAGTTATGGTGCTAAGACATTTACATTCTACATTTACTAAGTTTCACATATATCCTTGCAAGATGCACCGGAGGTGTGATCCCATCCGTCACCCTCCCTCTAATCACCTCCTCCCTCCCACCCCTCCCTTTTCCCCTTCCCCCTATTCTTAGGTTGTAACTGGGTCCGCGGAGGACAGCAGCTTGTAAATGCTGACAAAACCCCAAAGGTATATTTTTCAACAAAGGAATGAAGTGCACATTTATGTTACAATAGGAAGGAACCTTAACATCATTATGATGAGGGGACAAGGCCAATTAAAAAAGACCACACATAGCATGACTGAACTCAGAAGAAAACATCAAGACAAGGTCAATTGTCTGCTAGGAGTAGAGGGTAGGCAGGGTAGTATGGTTGGAAAGATAGTTACTTCTATTAGGTATTGACATTATTTGTGTGTGTGTGGGAAGAGAAGATAAAGTTCTAATATTAGATTGTGATGATAGCTGTACAATTGTTTGAGTATACTCGGAAACACAAAATTGTATACCTTCAAAGGGTGAACTAATTATTTCAATGAAGCTACTTGAAGGTATTTTTCTAAATTTAGGTGCTCAAAAGAATTACAGCATAAGAAGTACCCAGGTTGTGAGAGAACTTGAGAGATAGTCAACCTTTTCTCCCTGCTTACACAGGTTATTATGAATTGACATGGAAGGCACATTGTTCTATCCTATGAAAGTTGTCATTTTCTTTTTCTATGAGACAGGGACTAACAAAAATTGCCTGGGTAAAATGGCCTGAAGTCATAATTTCTAACCTTAATCTAAATCTCCATGGTCAAAAAATTCTATTGACTCAGCCTTCTGAGCAGTTGGGAGTCCAAGTGCTCCCCCACAATGCCCACTTACTTTGGAATACCTTCTTCTGCCTCCATAAGTGTTAGCATTACAGGTGTGAGCCACCACCCCAGACCTTCAATGTGGTATATTTTTTCAAATTATGTTTGCTGACCAGCAGTATTGCTTCATGCTTATCATCTTGGCACATTGGGAGGCCCCATCAGTTGGATTGTCTGAGATTCTGAATTGGAGAACAGCCTGAGAACTAGTGAGTTCCCCATCTCTGAAGAATAAAAAACAGCCGAATGTTATGCAGGTGCCTAGAGTCTCAGCTGAGGGAAAATGTTTCCTTGATGACAACACTTGAAGTTTGCTGTAAAATTTGATACCAGGGCACTCAACTGAGGGCAAAAATATGAGACTCTGTCTTAATCCAAAAATGTAGAAATCAATCTGTAGGGAACTTACCACACATTTTTACTTTTGCTGATGAATCTAGAGTGAAAATTTCCCCCCTAGATTAGATGTCAACTACAGAAATTATTGTATCATAGTGAAAGATTTTCCTAGAACCTCTATGTATAAACCCATTGAATTTTATGTAACTCTCACCCTTTAATGTCCTAGATTATTTTAGTCACCAGAAACTACACACACAATGAATTCTTGACGTAAATCAGGCTGTTCCTATGCACACTGAAAGATCAAGAAGATACCATCCACCTCCTATTTTGAACTCCTTCAATCTGTGCCAAAACTTTCTTGACTGAATCAGTCTGAACCCAGGTAAAAGACATCTCTGGGAAATAGCTAACCATCAGGTCAACTGTCAATATCGTAAGGAACCAATCCTAAACACGCTTTTCCTGACACATTGTCCCCACCCCAAGGGCCACAATAAATCTTCTTCTTTATGTAGAACCTTATTCCATCTACCAATTGATCTCCCCTCATACCTCGGCTCTTGGAACATGTACCTAGCAAATATTCTTTTTTTCTTTCTTTCTTTCTTTCTTTCTTTCTTTCTTTCTTTCTTTCTTTCTTTCTTTCTTTCTTTCTTTCTTTCTTTCCTACTTTTTCCTTTTTTAAAAAATTAATCATAGCTGTGTACATTAAAGCAATCATGAGACAGAATGTGCTGGTTTTACATACAATTTTTTTTTTTAATTTTGTTATTATTAAATCATAGCTGTGTACATAAATGCAATCATGGGGCACCATACACTGGTTTTATATACCATTTGACATATTTTCATCACACTGGTTAACATAGCCTTCCCGGCATTTTCTTAGCTATTGTGTTAAGACATATATATTGTACATTTAGTAAGTTTCAAATTTACCCTTATAAGAAGCACTGTAGGTGTGATACCAACAATCACCCTCCCTCTGCCCATCCTCCCCATTCCCTCTCTCCTTTACCCATAATCTTCGGTTATGACTTGGTTATTACTTTCATAGTAGGGCTGAGCACATTAGATACATTTTCTTCCATTCTTGAGATACTTTGCTAAGAAGAATATGTTCCAGCTACATACATGTAAACATGAAAGAGGTGAAGTCTCCATCTTTTTTTAAGGCTCCATAATATTTCATGGTGTACATATACCAAAATTTATTAACCCATTTGTGGATCGATGGGCACTTGGGTTTTTTCCATGACTTAGAAATTATAAATGGGGCTGCAATAAACATTCTTGTATAAATATCTTTGTTATAATGTGATTTTTGGTCTTCTGGGTATATACCTAGTAGATAAATTACAGGATTGAATGGCAGGTCTATTTTTAGATCTCTGAGTGTTCTCCAAACATCGTTCTAAAAGTAATGTATTAATTTGCATTCCCACCAGCAGTGTAGAAGTTTTCCCTTTTCTCCACATTTATGCCAACATTTCTGGTCTTGGGATTTTCTGATATGGGCTAATCTTACTGGATTAGATGATATCTCAAAGAAGTTTTGATTTGCATTTCTCTGATGAATAAGGATGATGAGCATTTTTTTTCATATGTCTGTAGGACGTGCTCCTGTCTCTTTCAGAGAAGTTTCTCTTCAAGTTACTTGCCCACCCTGAGATGGGATCACTTGTTCTTTTCTTGCTAATACATTTGAGTTCTCTGTGGATTCTACTTATCAAATCTTTGTCAGAGAAATAACCTGCAAATATCTTCTCCCAGTCTAAGGGCTATCTGCTTGCTTTACTCACTGTGTTCTTGGCTGTGCAGAAACTTTTTAGTTTGTTCATGTCATAGTAGTGTATTTTTGAAGCTGCTTCAGTTGCCGGGAGGGTCCTCCTCATAAAATATTTGCCCAGACCGATTTGTTCAAGAGTTTTCCCTGTACTTTCTTTTAGTATGTTTATAGTTTCATGTCTTAAGTTTAAATCTTTAATCCAGTGAGAGTCTATCTTATCTAATGGTGAAAGGTATGAGTCAAGTTTCAGTCTTCTACTGGTTGCCAGCCAGTTCACCCAGCACAATTTGTTAAATAGGGAACATTTTCCCCGTTGAATGTTTTTCATTGGTTTGTCAAAGTTCAAATAATTGTAAGTAGCTGGGTTTATCTCTCGGTTCTTTATTCTTTTTCATACATCTACCCCTCTGATTTTGTGCCAGTATTATTCTGTTTTGATCACTATCAATTTATACTGTAGTCTGAGGTCCAGTAGTGTGATTCCTCCTCCTTTGTTTTTATTTCTGAGTAATATCTTGACTATTTGAGTTTTTTTTCAGTTTCCTTATAAAATGAAGTATTATTTTTTCAAGATATTTAAAGTATGACAGTGAAGCTTTAATAGGGATTGCATTAGAATTGTATATTGCCTTGGGTAGTATGGACATTTTAATAATGTTGATTCTTCCCAGCCATGAGCATGGTATGTTTTTCCATTTTTTAACATTTTCAGCTATTTCTTTTCTAGAGTTTCATAGTTCTGTTTATAGAGATTTTTCACATCCTTTGTTAGATAAATTCCCATACATTTCATCTTCTTAGGCACTGCTATGAATGAAATAGAGTCCTTGACTGTTTTTTTCAGCTTGAGTATTGCTGGTATATAAAACGTCTACCAATTTATGGATGTTGATTTCATCACTTGAGATGCTGCTATATTTCCTGATCACTTCTAAGAAGTTTATAGTAGAATCACTGTTGCTTTACAGATATACAATCATATCATCTGCGAAGAGTGAAAGTTTTATGTCTTCTGAACCTATATAGATACCCTTGATTGCTTTTTCTTCCCTAATTGTGACCGCTAAAACTTCCACTGCGATGGTAAAAAAACAGTGGAGATAATGGGCAACATTGCCTGGTTTTTGTTCTTAGTAGAAATGATTTTAATTTAACGCCATTCAATAGGATATTGGCTGTGGGTTTGCTGTAGATGGCCTCTATCAGTTTAACAAATGTCCCTTCTATACCAATTTTCTTAAGTGTTCTGATCATAAAGGCTTGCTGGATATTATAAAAAGCTTTTTTCTGCATCAATTGAGAGAATCTTATGGTCTTTGTTTTTTAATTTATTTATGTGCTGAATTAATTTATAGATTTACCTATATTGAACAAGCCTTGACCCTGGGATTAAACTGACTTGGTCATGATTTATTATTTGTTTATAATGTGTGACTAGATTCTGTTTGTTAGGATCTTGTTGAATATTTTTGCATCTGTATTTATTAGTGGTATTGATGTATAATTTTCTTATCTTTTTGGGTCTTTTCCTGGTTTGAGGATCAAGGTGATGTTTGCTTCATAGAGCGTGTTGGGTAGTATTTTTTCTTTTGCTATATGTTGGAACAGATTCAGTAATATAGGTACTAGTTCCTCTTTAAAAGTTTGGTAGAATTCTGACATGAAGCTATCCGATCCAGGGCTTTTCTTGTAGAGAGACTTTATATGGTTGATGCTATTTTATAACTTGATATAGGCCTCTTCAAAATTTCCACTTCGTTTGGGCTAAGTCTTGGTAGGTGATGTGCTTCCATGTATTGGTCAATTTCCTACAGATTTTTATATTTCTGAAAATAAAGTTTCTTATAATATTCATTAAGAATTTTTTGAATTTCTGAGGAGTCTGTTGTAATTTCATCTTTGTCATTTCTGATTGATGAACTTAAAGATTTTACTCTTTTTTTCCTGATTAGAATAGCCAAAGGTGCATCTATTTTATTTACCTTTTCAAAAAAACAACTTTTTGATTTATTGATCTGTTGTATAATCCTTTTGTTTTCAATTTCATTTAATTATGCTCTAATTTTGGTTATTTCTTTTCTTCTATGAGGTTTGGGGTTGAATTATTCTTCCTTTTCCAGTTTCTTGAGTTGTCCCATTAGGTTGTTAACTTCCTATATTTCCATTCTCTTAAGGAAGGCTTGCAGTGCTACAAATTTCCTCTTAGGACTTCCTTTGCAGTATCCCAGATGTTCTGATAATTTGTGTATTCATTGTCATTTTGTTCCAAAAATTTGGCTATTTTCTTCTTAATATAGTATAACCCAGCTATCATTCAGCGTAAGGTTATTTAACTTCCATGTTTTTGTATGGGTAGGAAGATTCCTGTCGTTACTGAGCTCAACATTTATTCCATGGTGTTCTGAGAAGATGCAAGAATAATTTCTATTCCTTTAAATTTACTGAGATTAGAATTGTGACCTAAGATGTGACCTATTTTAGAGTATGTTCTTTGGGCTGACGAGAAGTATGTGTATTCACTTTTGTCAGGATGAAATGTTCTATAGATGTCTGTTAAATCTAAATGTTGGATGGGTAGGTTTAAAACTAATATTTCTTTGCTCAGCGTCTCATTGGGGAATTTGTCCAACACTGTCAAAGGAGTGTTAAAATCTCTGACTATTATAGAGCTGGAGGAATCAAGTTGCTCATATCTGTTAGTTTTCACTTATAAATTGAGGTGCATTTTTGTTGGGTGCATAAGTATTTATAATTGAAATTTCATTATATTGAATATTTCCTTTATAAAAATAAAGTGACAGTTCTTATCTTTCCTTACTTTAAATCAAGCCTATTGTATCTGCAAATAGAATTGCAACACCTGCTTTTTTTCTGATCTCCATTTGCTTCAAATATGGATGACCATTATTTCACCCTGTGTCTATATTCATCTTTTAAGGTAAGGTGAGATTCTTGTATGCAGTAAATATCTGGCCTGAGTTTTTATATCCAGTCAGCCAACATGTGCCTCTTTAGAGGACAGTTTAAGCCATTCACATTAATGGAGAATATTGATAAGCCTGGTAAAATTTTGGGTATCCAGTTTTTTGAAAGTCCAGTGGACACTTTTAATCCTTTCACCACTGTGGATACTGGAGTTTGATCAACAGTTTCTGAATGAATTTACTTTTGTTGTAGAGGATTGTGCTGGTCATTATGGAGGATAGGTCTGAGAATGTCCTGAAGAGCTGGTTTAGTTATGGCAAATTTCTTGAACATGTGAATGTAATTCAAGTATTTAATTTTTCCATCATAAATGAAACTCAGTTTAGCTGGATACAGGATCCAGGGTTGAAAGCTATTTTGTTTCAGGAGATTAAAAGTCGATGACCACCCTCTTCTGGCTTTAAAAGTTTCAGCAGAGAGATCTGAAGTCATTCTAATATTCTTCCCTTTGTAGGTAATGAATTTTGTACATCTGGCTGCTTTTGGAAGTTTCTTCTTCATACTAACTTTAGTGAATTATGACATACCTGGGAGATTTCTTATTTGGGTTGAGTGATGTTGGGGTTCTGAAACTGTCTGCTATCTAAATTTCAGAATCTCTTGGCATGTCTAGAAAATTCTGTTTCATAATTTCATGGAGAAGGGCCTCTGTGCCTTGCAAAGTCACTTCATCACTTTTAGGGATTCAAACAAGGAAGATATTAGTCATCTTCAAATTATCCCAGAGCTCTCTGAGAGAATGCTCCATTTCTACTCTCCATTTCTCTTCCTCTTTGAGAGTATGGGAGCATTCAAAAGCTTTGTCTTTCATGTCAGAAATCCTTTCTTCTGCTTGCTCCACTCTGTTACTGAGGAATTCTACTGTATTTTTCACATGTTTGAGGGCTGCAAATTCTTGCTTCAATGTGTCAAAATCTTTGGTGATATTGTCTTTAAATTCATTGAATTCTTGAGACAGCTTTTGAATTTATCCTCGAATTTCCAAGTCCCACTTTTCCTCCATTCTGTTAATCTTGTTTGCAATCCAAACTCTGAGCTTGATTTCTGACATCTTGTCCATCTGTTTATCAATGGAATCTTCAGTTATGTCTGCCATATTTTTCCTTGAGGGGGGTTGATATACTCTGGTTATTCATGTTATTAGAGTTTTCTGCTGATTTCTCCCCATGATTGTTTTACACCATTTGCCTAGATGAGTGGATAAAGAAAAGTTGGGTTTGGGACTCCAGGAGTAGTGATAAACCTGCCCTTTTCCCAAAAACTGAGACTGGTTTCCGTACCTTTTCCTCCTGGTGTTTTGCCAACGATTTGTACAATGCTATGGCCTGAGAAACTGGACACCTGCTTTGTGTGGTGAGGCTAATTGGCTCTCTCTTGTTTTCAGCTGGTCTGTGTCCCATCCTAGTGAATCAGTTACTCTAGGTTGAAGTCTCAGCTTTTGCTTGTATTTTTTGGGTCTCAGCTCACCTCAGCAGTATTGAAGTGAATTCTTCTACCTTCTCTCTTAGCACAGCTCTAATCTGCCATGTTACTTGCTTAATGTCTGTACTTTAACTCTCCTTTTGGATGGGAACCTCTGTGGAAAGCTGGGTTAAGTCAGCCATCTTGTCTCCACCCTCACCATAAGATCTTTCTTGGTTTTATACACTATTTGAATTATTTTCATCGAACTGGTTAACAGAGCCTTCATGGCATTTTCTTAGTTATTGTGTTCAGACATTTATATTCTGCATTTAGTAAGTTTCACCTGTACCCTTGTAAGATGCACCATAGGTGTAGTCCCACCAATTACCCACCCTCCACCCATCCTCCCACTCCCCTCCCCTCCTTTTCCCCTTTCCCCATATTCTTGTGCTACTGATAGGTTATAGCTTTCGTATGAAAGCTATAAATTAGTTTCATAATAGGACTGACTACATTAAATACATTTTCTTTCATTATTGAGATAATTTGCTAAGAAGAATATGAACCAGCTCCATTTATGTAAACATGAGAGAGGTAAAGTCTCCATCTTTCTTTAAGGCTGTGTAATATTCCATGGTGTACATATACCATAATTTATTAATCCATTTGTGGGTCTACAGGAAGTTGGGCTTCTTCCATGTCTTAGTAATTATGAATTTGCCTGCAAGAAACATTCTGGTACAAATATCTTTGTTATAATGTAATTTTTGGTCTTATGAGTATATACCTAGTAGAATAATTATAGGATCCAATGGCAGGTTTATATTTAGATCTCTAAGTATTCTCCAAACATCTTTCCAAAAGGACCTTATTAGTCTGCATTCCCACCAGCAATGTAGAAGTAGTCCCATTTCTCCACATCCACACCAACCTCTCTAGGTTTTGGATGTTTTGATGTGGTTTAATCTTACTGGAGTTAGGTGATATCTCAAAATACTTTTGATTTGCATTTCTCTGATGATTAAGAATGATGAGCATTTTTTCATGTGTCTGTAGGCCGCGTGCCTGTCTTCTTCAGAGAAGTTTCTCTTCAAGTCCCTTGCCTACCCTGAGATGGGATCACTTGTTCTTTTCTTGCTAATATGTTTGTACTCTCTGTGGATTCTTGTTATTAAACCTTTGTCAGAGACATAATCTGCAAA